>VXBJ01001537.1:263170-296023 GCA_013400055.1 Nycticryphes semicollaris | reverse complement strand
CTTCTGTGCACCGGCAGTGAGGTGGGCAGCCCCAGCCCCCGCCGGGAGGCGGGGCGGGGGCCTGCGAGAAGGGTTGGACCGCCGTGAGGACTGCGGCGAAGCCCCACCCCTTCCTGTTTAGCGGCCATGGCCCTGCAGAGGGCGCTGGGTCGGGCGGCGAGANGGCACGGCACGGCACGGCACGACAAGCCTGCGGCACCCGCTGCATTGATAAACACGAGCGCGGTCCCGTCTGGTAGAGTCGGGCTGGGGCGTTGGGTACGGCCCGGTGTCAAATTTGACACTTGTATCTGTGTCATCGTTTGCGGGGGGGGGAAACTCCCGGTATTTCTCGTGTAAAGACAGCCTTTCTGATTATTCTTGTAGTCTGTAACATCCGTCTCTTTATTTTTGTCTTTCTATATGACCTTAGGTATTGTAGCTGAAGTCAACTTGCATGTAATGGAGAAATCACATTAAATATTTAAATAAAATGGCATGAAGCCAACCTTTATGACCTATGAAATGTGTCATTTGTTTGAAAGCTTAAATATCTCATTTTAATTTCTTTCTAGTTTTGGAATGGGGAATAGGGTGCCTACTTCTGTAGGATTGTCTACTGATGCTGCTGTGAATCAAATACAGGTAACATTATGCAATTCTTACTTATTTTCAATATTTCTAAAAGCCATAGTTAGGTAAAAGCTCTTCTGACTTAAAGAAATACTGTAAATAGTTCTGTTTGTTGAGCCGGATTCTTACCTTTATTAAGTAATACTGGCAACATTGTTTAACCGCAGCCTTGGAACCTTATTTTCCTAGGCTACATCAATTTTACATTTTTTTTCAAAGCCCTACTGAAATTCAGTGATGTTATCAATATTGGGGATTAAACCTTGTAAAATGAAGTAAATATTTTAAAAGTTGTTTTTTAAAGTAAATTTACTGATACTAGATGACAGCCTGAGATCACCTTGAATCTACAATAAGCTAATAGGGGTATTGCTTTTTCCCACTCAAAACGCTTTTTGTCACTTTGCTTGCCACCTGCACATCCTGTTTGCCTCACAGACCAGAAAAGCTGTACTCAATAATTAGAGGAGATGCAGTGTGTTTGGCAGACCGTAGGAGGTCTGTGAGTGCAGAGCAAAAGGGGGTTCAGGGTTGGCACCATTGCATGCGCTCCACACTCGTTCTGCTCAGCTTTGGAGTCAAGCACAGGTCATACACAGCTTTTGTAGGTGCCAGCAGTGCTCCTCGTAGAGGTAGTTAATGCTAGGTCTACTTAATGTCTCTACTCCCATCAGATGATGGATCATAGTATTCCTGAAAGTTAGATACTGCTAAATTCTAACCGATTCCAGATATTGTCACTCTAGATTGGAAGTAGGGAAAACTTAAAAGCTAAATTAGCTTTTCCCTTTACCTTAAAAAATTGAGAATAAAGTCCAATGTGAAGTACAGACTCTTCAGAAACAGCCAGTTAGCACTGCAGCATGGCTGGGAACTCCTCAGAAAACATTTTAGAGAGAGTAATTTCCCTGTATTTGTTACCGTAGTAGCCAACTTTTAACTTCTGTGTTTGTTTTCATGACTGTTTGATACTCTTAAAATACACTGACTTAAAAGCAAAGCATGCTAACTTGAGTGTTCTTTTCAACATACAGGAGATAATTTCAGACAACTGCGTGGTGATTTTCTCTAAAACAACATGCTACTACTGCAAAATGGCAAAAAAACTTTTTGATGATATGAATGTAAATTACACAGCTGTAGAACTGGACACAAATATAAATGGAAGTCAGTTCCAAGACATTCTTCAACAGATGACAGGTGCTAGAACAGTAAGTATCTTTTCTTACATGTGACAAGCAAAGTAAGAGCTTACACTACACGCTTCTGTAGTGCGTTTAACACTTATCTTGTAGTTTCTTAATTTTATATGCCATGCTCTCATGTGACTCAATTATCTCAATTTATTACAGTCTCCCATACAGTGACTTTATCCCACTTTTGAGGGGCACATGAACAAAGTTTCCCATCTCTGTAAATATTACAGAAATCTCCGAGTTGTACAGTAATAGGAAATATGCGTATGTACCAACGTAACTATTGTGTGGATACTAGTGTCCATGTGGGCTTCCTTAAATTTTTATGTTTTTTCAAGAAATAACTAATGCAATTTTCATTTTCTGGATAGGTCCCAAGAGTGTTTGTCAATGGGACTTTTGTAGGAGGTGCTACAGATACTAAGAAGCTTCATGAAGAAGGCAAACTGCTTCCGTTAGTTCATCAGTGTCAAGTGAAAAGAAAATCCTGAACATCCACAGTCTTCCTTGATATAATTGGAATTTCAGATGATTTAGAAGATCACAAGGATGTGCTGCATGAGCTGGACTCAACAACTTCAAGCTGTGAATCACAGATTCTTCTCTGACACAGAGTTTATAGACTTGGCAAATTATTTGGTGTCCTTTCCTCAGCTTCGCCACAACCAAAATGGTGATAAAAAGCGTTATGTATCTCTTGAGCTCTAAGTGTGAGGTAATAATCTCATTTGACTGCTATTACATCCTGATACTATGCTTTGGAGAAGTATAGCCTGCACAAGAAGAATCATATAGTTGTTTTGCTTCCAAGTAGTTTACTTTCTAGCTTCGTTCCGACAATTACAATAAATGGTCAGTTTAATGTAACAATTCCTTTAAATTTAATTTCTCTCTGAATGTCAAATTGTAATTATGAAGAAAGTATAAAGCAAAACAAATTGGTATTGATATTGCTGTATGCTGGTCTGCCTCTTACGTCTCAGTGTCTGATCATCTAACTAGCAAATTGTGTGTCCAGTTGCTACAGAAAAGGGAATAAAGATTCTTGGAGCTTTAGAGGGGCAGTAATTGCTTTCACCTTTACTCTGAGCTATGAAGTATCAGTCTCTACCCTGTCATTCAGGAGTATCCTTCTAGAGGAACCAGACAACTCCCTGTCACTGAGCCGTGCAGCTACAAACTACGTTAGGATCAAACCGACACTATTATGAAACTTAAGACCAAGTAAAACGGGTCTAATATGCATAGTTTATTTAGTACATAAAATCTACAGTCAGAATGCAGTTTACTAGCGGTTTTAACTTGCAGTTAAATGTCTAAAGGAAATGCCTAGAATTTGATAGTTTCAGTACAATGTACATCCAAAGTCAGACCAGTCAATGCCAAATTTGGTTACTTCAAGAAAGTTCATATGCAAGTAGAACATAATATCCCATTCTTCAGTAAAGGGACCATTACACTACTAAAGGTGCACAGTTTAGAATAAAAACATCAACTAATGAATTTTTACTCACATCTTGTGAATGAAGCTCGTTATTTCCATTGCTTTCAGCACTGCCTGCACTTAAACTACTTCTTTCCCCTCAAAGGAGAAAAGCATCACCTTTATCTTCAGATAACTAGGACTGTAAGAGTATCACGTAAATTTGTGAGCTTCATTTTTGTGAGGTGGGTTTTAAATAAGTCTAAACTGCATCATTTTTAGAAAGGTTTTAGTATACAGTTGCCTGCACCGTGCATCTTTAACGTGTAATGAGCTAATTCAACACACTGACTTCATTATATTTTTATTCTTGTGGTTTACTGTGTTTTTCTAGTTTCATCACTGCCTTATTAGAATTTTGTTTACAAGGACACACTAATCAAGGTAAACACAAATGTGCAAAATTTATACTTAATAAAGAATTGTTTTTGCACATATTGTGGTAACCAAGTGTTGTGTTTTTTTTTTTTCTGTGTAGAATTCTTCAGCCAGTTGTTTTCTCAGATGATTAACAATAGGTTTTTTTTACCTGAAAGCTGGTAAATCCATCATGTAAAAACAATAATAGTATATAAAGGAATTTGTCGAAGACCTTTTCATTTTGTTCCCTGTTAAAAAACCAAAAGTTCCAAAACAGTAGTCTAAAATAACCCTTTGAGTTCTGAATTTCAGAAATCCCAGAGCACTGTCACTTCAGGCCATATTCTATTCCAGCCACTGGGAAAACATGCTGTGTGCCTGTAGATCCAAGTGAGCGCCTGTTTATTGAAGAAGGTATGTTAAGGCACTCAAAGGGTTAAGCACATTTCTTTTAAACCATATTAAGGCTCCCCGTCCAAATAGTTTCTCATTGATTTTGTATCATTTCATAGAAAGTAGCAGCAAGACAGTGCCTTCTTTATTGGATGGCACAAAGCCATGTTATGTTTAAGTTATTTAAACATCATATGGCAGTTAAAGTGTGGTTCTACTCTAGAAAAAGAAACAAGAAAAGGGACTTAAAAATAGGCATTTAAAATTTCCATATTTTTTCTTAGCATTGTCTCCCGGACACAGCTTTTTACCTTAAAACAGTGTTTGCCCTGGGATCTGAACATTAAAAATTATCCAATGAACGATTCTGTACTTACACCTAAGACATACCTGCTCATCCAGCCTTAACACCATGCTCCTAAGAAGCGTGAGGAGCTGGAAATAAATACCAAGTTATTTAAGCAGATAGAGCTGTTCGTGTGTCCATCTGTTGCTTCTTTTTACAGAATTATTTTTAAAGAGTAGAACTGCACTTTTATAGGAGAATATAATAGAAAAGTCATTTTATTTGTAACTAGTTGTGCTTAACTCTAAGAAGCTGGTAACATTAGGAAAACAGCTATTTATATTCATTAGTTGTTAATGAAGCATTTGTAAAAGTTGTCAACATCCCACATATATATATGCAAATATATATATATATTTAAACTTAAATTCAGAATGCAGAAATACCTACAGAAACCACACTTTACAGTTATCAAAATCATAAATCCGCATGTGAGCACATGTATTTAAAGACACCACACCTTCTGCTGAAATGAGCTACTCTTCAATCTTAGCTCTCGGAGCAACACACAGGGAACACACACTCTGTCCTAGCGCTTTACCTTTCCCCCGTAACTCTTACTCAGCAACGCTGTGCACTGTTCTCTGTCACTGTAAAACAAAACCTCCTTCCAACCCTTCCATGAAAACAGCTTACACACAGCGTATTTGTCTACTGTGAATAAATTCAAATAGCAACATAAACCCTATAAACTGATGAAATGCTTAAAAAAAAAAAAAAAAAAGATTAAAAGCACAGGCAAGACAAATGATTCTTTGCCTTGGTTTACTTCTACATCCTATTCTTTGAAGACTTCCTCTAATCACTAATGCAAAGAAGCTGCCCATTTATCCAGAATATTAATTTGTTTCCCTAATTCTGCATATAACAGCACCTTGATAATATTTAACAGAATGGAAAGCTCCAACCCACTGAACTAAGTCTAGGAAAAAGCTTTAAATTTGAAAAGCCAATTTTAAGCTGTTACTTCCTAAAAATTAATCTGTTCACAGGCAAATGTATTTTTATAAATAAACAGAGTATACTTTTGTTACTGATCTTGACACAAAGTTTTACCAAAAATCAATAGATACAGTGAATCAAATGTTCTACAAGAGCTTTGTATAGTCAAAAGAATGAAAAAAATTACCCATCTTTTTAAAATTAAGATAAAAACTGTGACATCAGTTCTGGGATAAGTTGCTTAGCTACGTTAGCCTGCTCAATGACAGCAAGAAGGCAGAAGAACAGAGGCAAGAAAAAAACAGCATGGACAAGAACTCGTGTGTGAAGAGAGTTAAGAATAGGCCTGAGGTGACAAGGAGATGTGAAAGGAGAAACAAAACAACATTAACAGAGAGAAGGAAGGGCAAAGCAAAAACCTAACACCAGAAATGAAACAAGTGGAACCAATATTAATGTTCCTGGTATGGTAGCTATGAGCTATTAAGCAGCACAGCATTTGGTAACGGAGAAAAGTATTTTCCTAGTGTTTTCACAGACAGAGCCATTATTAAAACACATTTCCAAAACTGCTGGAGTATTTTTAAGCCAAGAATTTATACTTTGTTGAATAGCCTTTTAAAGCCATACTCATTTATGGTCTCTAATTAAACATCAACAATGAAAACCAACACCACCGCCCCCCTAATGACTTCCGTTTAACAGTGTTTTTAAGCAGCAAGATATTCTACGGCCAGTTATTAGTGGCCCTCGCATAGTGGGCACTGAGACCAGCCCTGACGACTTCAGATCTACACCTACTTTTAAGCTTCTCTTTTTTAAACACAGAGGATTGTAGGTAAAGACCCCCATATTTTGCTTGTAATCTAATTGGGAGTTTGGGATAACTCTCCTCCTCGCTACAGGTCTAAAATTCCTGACATGAAATTCTATTTCTTGGCAAAATTCCTGTCTTTACTCAATTTATTACATGATGCTGATGTACGCATTGCATGTTTTCTAAGAAATCTTGAGTGCCTTCTACGTTCTTTACAGTCTTAATTGTGTCCCTTCCATGAAGAAACCTGACCTTTGATATTCATTTCTTACAGCCCTTCATTAAAGAATGTTTTACCTCTGTTGTGTTTCCAACCATTACATCCTTTTCTTCTTTCTTAAAGCTAAAGTGCCTGAACATTAGTGTCTTAAATATAATAGCCTGAAACTCAAGAATTGTTAAGGGGGTCACAGTGAAAAGGCAGTCAAACTGAAAGCCTATAAATTCTGGTAGATATCAGGAAAACTGCGTTCTCCCAGTCTACAATTGCAGTCTGTGTTTTGACTTTGAGTAAAATTAGCTATCTTAAAAGTTGCCCCTGTTTAATTTTTACAGGTAAACTGCAGTGCACGATTAGAGTCCCTTTTTTTTTTTTTTTTGTTAGTCAAAGTGTTCCTCCAATGCAAACACCACCATTAACTTGAAAGAGTCAGTGTCTCCTCTTTGGTGAAAGAGTAGGTTATTTATTGTATACTGACCTAATGCTTAAGCTTAGCAACTTCATTTTAGCTGTTGTGGATTTGGTTTTGTGTTTGTTTGTTTTTAAACATTACAGTAATCATTGCCTCTTTACATGTCCAGATCTCTTTTTGGAAATTATCAGTTTAATAACTAAAGACTAAAATCAGGACAAATTTATGTTATGGCAAATAAAGTCATGCTGTCCCCTAAAATTCAGTATGTGGGCAGATAAAAAAGATCCAGCCCACAGAAAAGGGATATGCAGCATCATTCTTCTATAGCCCTCACTGCAAGATAGTAACAAAAGCAGATAGAAAACAATAGGTCAACACACTAAAAGGTTTCACCTGTCAGCATTTACTTCAGTTTCCCCTCTGAAAATCTTGAAGGAGGAGAAGATAACAACATGATCTCTTTGGTGGTAGTTTTACATTAGATAACCAAACCTTTCAGAATATTCTATTTCTTTAGTACACATATAGGGAAAATATGTAGGAGCATATTATGTACTCCAGCAGGGATGACTATCTTTGAGATGGTGAATTGCTATCCAGCGGCAATAGATACATTTTCTCTTAAGTTCTACTGAAAAGTTCATCTTCACTTCCACTCTAGTTCAAGGAACTGTATTTTAAACTGGACCGCTTTCAAAGATGCAAAACTATTATAACCGTTCATTCAGTCTGTTAGTAACTAGTCTAATTTTTACTTGCAGTAAATTTATGCAATTAACTGCACAACAATACTTGAAATATCTGCTTAAATTTTCATTTTATATTTAGTTCAAAATATTTCCTATTACTTCACAAATACTACTCCAAATAAGAAAAAGTACTTGCAAAAGATACTTATCTACCAGTTACTTTCAACAACTCTAGCTTAGAAGGAAACACCTAATCAGATGTTTGACTACTGCATAATTTAAAACACATTACTACCAAAACCAACCCCAAAACTTCAGTGCATTTACTTGCAAAAATTATTAACATGTATTGAGAAAACGAGTTTACTCCTCATATTAATGGTATTTAGAAAGGAGGCTACAAGTGGTAAGAAATTTGTCATTAAAAATGTCTGATTTTCAAACTCAAAGTGCTATGTCTCAGCTTTTGTAGGAACACTAGTTTTTTCTAGATGTCACCTAACAAGGTAGTGGCAGTCCTGTATTCTTCAAGCATTCTATCAGAGCTGTATCATAAGAGCAGTGATAAATCAGAACTACATTCATGTACACTGAAGGGTAACATTCCTATCAGCAGCTTTTTAAGCCATGGTTTTAATGTCAGAAGAGGCTTCCCTCACTGTTTGAATTTATTAATTAAGGTACAGTATAAGTATGTACCTGAAAACCTTCAGTAACACGTAACCCCACATTTTAGCACCAAAGGAGATATCCACCCCACAGAATGCAAGCTTGAAATTTATAATCAATACGTGAGGCATAATGAAAAGGGTGACAAGTATCAAAAGTATAATATGAACTTGAATTTTACAAGTAAAAGCTTGGGGTTTTACAAGACCAGAAAAATATGGTCTTACAAGTCATTTATCACAACTGGGTTATTTTTAAATCATAATTATTGTAAAATTAACATCAAATTCACTGTTTAAACAGCCAGAATTAGCATAAAAGAGGCTGACATACATATGTCTTAAGGGAAGTTTTAAAAGCATCACTTAAAAACCTTATCTCATCTTCTAAGATGATCTACTACAGAGATCTTTTAACTTCCCCCCCATACACACATATATAAAAACACACACTGAGGATTAAATACATATACACATGAATTGCTATCAATTCCTGTTCCAAAGTGGTAAGATATTCATTAGCTTTCTCCTTATTTACTCCCACTCTTACTATCAGACTAAAAAAAAAAAGGTTAAAAAAAATAATAATCCAGTTTTGATCAGTTCCTAAACAAGATTCTGAGAACATGTAGGAGGCAACTGTAGATGTCATAAAAGTTCTTAAGAATTGGTCACTATAAACTGGAGGTAGTTTTGAAAAATGTTAGCTTGAATTAATTTACAAAATCAGAAGTAATGCTAATCTACAAAAAGATTCTGAAAAATGAAATACTCTTCTGTTAGGAAGATTGTTTCTCTATCATTGAACGTATTCCTTTGAAGAAAATGTAGCTTTTTGTTTCTGGTTGGTACCACTCAGCTTGCAAGAGCAGGCCAAGGCACGTGCACTTGTTGATCTTCCTCACTGAAAGTGTGCCGATGCTTCCCAGAGTTATAACATGAACTGAATGTGGCTTCCCAGCTATTTCCAGGGTCTTTTCCTACTAAAAATAGTTCTTAGAACTTCCTGTAAAGCATACCAATTCTAAAATAGAGTTTCTGAAACTGCATTGTACAGAAACTGCCTCTCATTTTGTCTAAAGAGAATTACACTTTACTCCTGAAAATCCAGATGATAATCCAGATAGAAATAGAATCGCATGAGCTCTTCCACTTTCAGTTTCATCCATATAAAATTTCACCAGGTAACTTTTATATTTCATCACAGTCACATGGTCTCATACACGCCAGAAAATAGTTCTTTTGTAGATATGGAGTGTAACAATGGAAAATGTTGAACCTTAGTAACTTGTTTAAAATTCAAAGATTAAAAAAAGCCCAAAGAAAAATCTCTCTCAACGAAGTTGCTGTTAAATTAACGTTATTAAAATACTAAGCCCACTTTTGTTTCCTGCCCCTTCCTAAGAGTAATTCAGCAATTTATTCTTGCAAGCAAGCATTCCACAGCAATGGGGTGGGAGGAAAATTAAAAATCTCTCAGTATTTATGATCTATTATACATGAAATTAAATTATATATTGTGTAACCCTGTAGCTATTTTTAGCAAACTTCCCACTGTTATTTTAAATTGTGTGCAACAGGAAAAAAAAACGAGATTTCTCATCTGTTTTTCTTGTCTTCTCTTCATAAAAATGTAACATTCTGATATGTATATAATGTGCCATACTCTAATAAAGTATATTTGGCTGGGAATTCCCAGGGTGAAGTCTGTTGCCAGCAATGGACCCACTGGATCGGAAGCCTACAAATTAAATCAAATCCAAAGTGAAGTTTCGAATAACATCCAAAGCTCCTGTATCAAAGCCACATATATCCAACATGCCTCTGTCATCTGGATCTGCAATCGCAAAACCATTTGATGTCATTCCACAAACAATCAGTTTCGCAGGAATACCCATCTTCTAGAGGAAGGAAATAAGAAAAAGTAATCAGAACACAGATATACAGTAACTTAAACATACCAGAGGGCCAAATCTTGCTATCTTGCTTGCATAAACCTCTGTCTGAATAGTCATAGTGATAGAAACAAGATATGCCATAACCAGAATTGCAGATTTGACTGTTAACATTTTACTTAACCTGCAGTAGATGTATCTAAATAAATGGAAATAATTACCATGGGGTATATTAGCCCAACTTTCCTGTACTACTAAGATCTATAGATTATCTTAAATGCAAACATTACAATTCCCATTCTGCAGTTCACTCTTAAAAAAACTTTCAATAATAATTATCAAATCACCTAACAGGAGTCAAAGAGTGATTTTTGTCTAAGGTAAAAATTTCCAAATGTTGGTTGAACAAACATAGCAACTATGACTTGGACAATTCTGCTAAATGAGCTGAATTTGCTGGTTAGTAACTTGTGAAGGAAGGCAAAGCAAGTGGCATGAAGGCCAGAGTACAGGAGCTCTTTGTTCAAGGAACAAATTTAGGAATGGGATCTAATCTCAAGTAAGAAAAAGTAAAACACGGTGGGCAAGTTAAAGATTTTTGGTATCAATTTCAACTGGGTGGACAGGATATAAAAAGATTACTATCCATACACATGTGCTTGCCATTTTTTTTTGTTTAGTTCCTTGAAAGCATAGAAGACTGGTGACTAAGAGTTCTAAAACCTATGGGCTTGGGGAAGGTATTTTTCTTAGTTCTATTTTAAAATTCTGAAGCTGCACAGTAGCCCCTTTAAACGCATAATGAGCTTTTTTCACAAGATACTATCACCTCATCCTATTGACAACTTCCCTACAGGCTTATTTTCATTACTTCATTTAAACATTGTGGTATCTGCTGCAGACATCTAAGCTAAAATTAATTCCGTAAGCCCAATTTCATTCTGTAAGAACTATAAAAAAGAACTTAGTCAATCAATTATATATAGAATGCTGAAATTCATATATTGCCAAAATACTAAACAAATTTTCATTGATATTACAGTGCACCAAGCAGGGTAGGATAATTACAAATCCTTTTAGCTATTAAGTGGTTTTAAATATGTGCAATTAGTGCAATATGTGCACTAATTCTGCCTAACTGAAGAATATATCAGTTTTTTACAATATGTAACTATTTACTGAAAAAAACGCACAGCTCCTTCTGTCTCTAAAACATTTTAAGAACTGCTATTTATTCTGTCCTGCATTTATCAATTATAAACAATCAGAAAAAAACAGTCAGAAGCATATTTACCTCCCTGTACTCTCTAAGAGCTGCTGCAGGATTAGCATTTCCAGCAAAGGTCTCATTGTCGGTAAATACAATGAAGACATCAGCAGCTGTCTGAGTTTTCTGAGCCCATATCATTGGCAGGGAACAATCAGTGGTACCCATTGGAATCTTCAAAGAAAAAAAAAAAAAGTAAATGGAACACATTAATACAGAAATTAGTGTATTACTTTTCATGTGAGCTTTATCACATACACACACTTCTTTATTATAAACAGTTCACTTATTCGTTTCATTTCTGTTTTGTTCAGGGTTTTTTCGTTTCGGTTTTTTTTTCACATTCTGTTCAAACTAACTTGTTGTGACCTAACACTGCCATTCTGAATTGTGATGTTAACATCTGGTACCTGAAATAATGACATTTGCTGGACTTTCTCTAAATAAAAGCTGTGCTTTATTATACAGAGAGAGACTAAACCCAATATTAAAACTGATTACAAAGAAAATACATTGTAACCATTGTAACTGTTGAGACTTCTGAACTCTGACACCAGCAACTGCTATTTCCTATTTTTATTAGGTTTTTTGTTTGTTTGTTTTTACATACTTCATACATTTTCACTAATACTTGAGGTAATGTCATGTCAGCCGTCACTGGGCAAGGGACCATTTCATGTGAAAAGGCAACAATATGGGAATCCTTCTCAGTACGTGCTACAACCTGAGAAAGAAAAAGACAAAAAGAATTTAGTTATATTATTCGAAATGGTTAATGTCTGAATCAAGGCATTCCCTATCAAACACACAACATGACATGTCCTTTTGTATTTAAGACACCATGGTTCCTCATACATAGTAGTGCTTCACTCCACACTCTAAATACTCTGTAATAACTGCAAATAAGCATTGCAAAAATCAAAGCTAAATAACTGCTCTGATTATTGTAACTAAAGATATTTCCATATTTCTTCTCTCCCCTCTGACATAAAATACTAAACATTATCAAACGCCAACAAAAGTTTGACTTCTCTGTAATATAAATGCACACAAAGTTTTAGAATATCATATTGAGGTGGAAATGATTGTGGTACCAGGGCCATATTGATAACTCAATACACATAAGAATTATCCCAGAATTGCTTAATCCTACCTGTATTATTCTATGAATGCTTCTGAAAAAAATTAAAATATGTATTTTCAGCTAAGATAAGTGAAAAAGCAGCCTTGACCGTTTTGATTTATACTGGAAACAAACTTCTTCAAATTATCTTTCTGGATTTGGTTGCCAGTAGCTTTAAGCACCCAGTTAACCAGTAAGACACAAGGTTACATTTTCTGTACCCAAAAAATATTGTATATAAGTTTCCTTCTGATTTCTAATCAACTTTACAGCACCTCTGTATCAAAAAAAGCAGCTCAAGCTGCAAATAGTTATATGTAATTGCAGGAAGTGTCCTTTAAGGGATCTCTAAGGTCCCTTCAACCTAAACCATTCTATGATTCTACAGAAGAAGTCGAATGCCTCACCATAGACATTACTGCTGCCACTGTGCTGGCATTGAGCACACTCCCAAAAACTTTCTGTGTCATTGACGCGCTGACATCAACTGCAACTACGAAGCGTTTTCCTGTTGGTTCAACTGTCTAAAAGGAAAAAAAGAAGAAAAAAAATAAAATTGCTACACATAATTAACATATTAAATTCTTCTTCCTTTCTTCTGCTTTCAACCCTAGATATGGGGCTTTGTTTTTTTTTTTAATTCTTTCGGGGATAACATTAGGACAATAATGTTGGAAAAAACCAGAACGTATCATGAAGGTTTGATTCTTCATTCAATGAAATCCCAATTCCTAGTATTTTTGTTACAAAGTTTCAAAATTATTATCCACCCAACAAACTTTTCTTGATCATTTTATAAGCTTTCAGAAAACAGAAAATTCTTAAAAAGCTTAACAAATTGAAGAACTATATTACCTTGAAAGTTTTGTAAAATGAGGCATCTAAAGCTTCTAAAATGTTTTCATCAGGACGCCACCAAAGCTTCCCTCTGCTTCCATGTCCAGCTTTGTAGGTTTCTAATGCAACCAAAATATGGAATGGATGTATTCTACCCTACAGGCAAAAGAAATCAAGTCATTTTTTTGAAAATCTGAACTCCTTAGAAAAAAGGAAAAAAACTAAAAGGAAAAATCAAATACTACAACAAAAATCTCTGGGTTAGTATATCGTTACTTTAAATTTGAAGAGTTCATGCAATCTTTACACAGCTTTAGAACAAACTGATCCTTGTCAAATACTGGCAATGGACCTAAGCCCTTTTCCAGAATCCTCCAGTGAATTCCAAATGTTATGCCATCACCAGAACTTCGTTGAAATTTCACAGCTCTATCTATGATTGTCCAATGCTGTTTTCTCTCACAGTCCTACCATAAGAGAAAGTCTCTGTCCCGCTGAAGGGAAAGCAGTTGAGCTAGGGAAAGAACAAACTTAGAATCATAGAATGGTTCGGCTTGGAAGGGATCTTAAAGATCGAGTTCAAACCTCCCTGCCATGGGCAAGGACAACCTAAAAGTTTTGAATCAGATAGAGTAAAACTGGACAAACTACTTGTCAGAACACAGCATTCATTTTCCTGCTATAAGAAAACAGTCCAAACATTTTCTTCTTTTTTTGCTTTCCTTACATAAATCAAACCAGTGTCTGCTGCACACTAAGCATCCTAAGCCACGTCTTTGCTTTGCTTTACTGATTTATCAGCATTTATTATCTTTTTCCTCAAGGCGATTTTCACTAGCAGTAGCAAATCTTAGCAAATGCACGTCCATTTTCTTTCTTCCATCAAGGTATTGTGCCACCACCTTTGCTCTCCCTTTATGCAGTGACTCAGTAGCTACGTATGATTAAAGCAGAAAGCAGAGAAAGGGAAGAGCAGTTGGATGGGAAAAAAAAGGATGGGTTGTTCTTCCCAATTGAACTACGGTTTGAAGAAGTTAAGTGTCTCCCCAACTCACAATACCGTTAGAAAAAGGCACTTGTCTTCTCCATCTCCCATTAAATTCCTTCAAAAAGTTTGTTCTCCACTTGGAAGAAATTTTTGTTCTCTTTTCCCTCTTATATTCTTACCTCTTTGATGGGTAGTAAAGCGATCTGAAAGGAGAAAGCCTCCATGTTCTGTCTTCTTTTTCCTCTTAGCTGCTACGCTAGTTTCTTCACTCACTTCCTAAGATCCTACACAGGTGACTTCCAGTCACTTTTCAAGCTTGTGTTACTGATTCTAAATTACAAGACTCAGAAGCAATGAATGAACCCAACAGGCAAAGCTTGCCACAGCCCTAATTTAAGAAGAGATCTTAGCTGTCCATCTACTTAATTTGTAGAAAAGTCCCAGAAAAAGTCAGGGGGGAGAGGGGAAATCAAAACGAGAAGTGATAAATACAAGCTTTAAAATAAAGGGGTGGGTATTCCAGTCCATTTTTTTAAAAGAATAAACTGCTCATTTCCTGCAAAAATCCCATCTCTCTTATTTCGTAAAGAGGTTGCCTGAAGAAATAAAGTTTAGGAAGACATTAAAAACCACAAATGCTGCCACTGATTATGAAAATGTTCTTACCTTTTTTAGCAATTTCTCATTTCTTAGTCTTTCACATACTATTGCCACTTCTGAACCTCGTGGTTCAAGCACTGAATTTGCTGTAAGCTTTCCTAAATTTCTCAACAATACAGAAATAGACATTTCCTTCAGCAATGCCTTCCAAACCTGTGATGAAAGAAAGAGAATGGGAAAGAAAAAAAAAAAAAGATGAGATTCCCAGACTACAAGAACTGGTATCTGTACATTAAATAAGTGTAAGTAAGTTTTAAAATAAATGTACACCTTATATGAAGATCTTCATGCTTTTAAATTAGGTACTCGGGTATATAACTTGAAAAATAGCATAAGAGCTATTTATGGAAATCTAAACTTAAGACTCTGAAAAGTGTTACTCTAAAAGAATATAAAGCTAATGAAGTTCACTCACCTCTTTAGATTTCAGATGGTTTGTCAGGAGATGCTCTCTAACTAGACCATATTCCTCTATCAGATGAATAACTTCCAATTCATCTTTTGTGCGTTTTACTTTCTCCACAGCCTCCAGGTACTTCAAGAGTTTTTCAGTCTCAGCAGAAACTGCCTTGTCTTTATAAGCCTCTTGGACATCTTTCCACCCTTTTGTGATATATTTAGTGACTATAGCAATTCCTATTGAAAAGAAAAATATTTTCCAAACAGGATTACCACCTTTTTACTGGCATGTATCATTCTAACAAGCAAATGAGATAACAGGTATCATTCTTAGACCTGCCAAGCAGCTATAAAAAAGGTCAGCCACCCACCACTTAGAGCAGTCATTTAATTACTGTATTATTCTCCTTAGAAGCAAGGAGCCTAAGGTATTTGAACAACAGATCTTCACAAGTAACAAAAAAGTGTTACTTCATCAATTGTTAACAAACAGGAACAAATTGAGGGAATTGTATTATTTTATCTTCTCTTGATGTTAGGAAGAAAAAGAAGGAATAAACTCTGTTCACCTTGAAGATAAACAGGTCAGTTTCTGATATGACCACTCATATTTTTAAGGTGCAATATGCAGGATACCATCACTAAGAAATCACCAGTCTACAATGGTACTTGGGTTTCCAAAATAGTTCCACAGTAAATATAAAAGGTTTAAAAACATAGTATTTTCAGGTAAATAAAAAAATATTACCTTCACTGGCAGGTTTTAGGTGGGACAACCTCAGAAGATCTTTATGAGACCAACCACTTCTTTGTTTATATTTTGTAACTGCTAAAGCAACAGCCAAGCCATTCTTTCCATTGTACCAATCTGCAACAGCTTTCCTCAGGGCACGGCCCCACATGCCGCATTTCATGCCCTCCTTCAGATCTTTTTTAAATTGGATGAAAGTAAAGAGATGTGTTGGTATGCAACACACCTCAGGAACAGCTTTAAATGCCGCTTGTTTCGTTTTTGCATCAGAACACTGTGAGCAAATTGCAAGAGCAAGAAGCAGGGGCTCCTGTTTTGCTGCTCTGCCTTCTTGGCTAAATGTCTTTATCTCTTGAACAACTTCACAACCTCTACCCTCTTCAATCAGTCTTATTAAAGCTTCTGCATTTTCAAAGCCCAGCTTCTGCTCCTTGATGCAGTAAGTACCACCTTCTGAACCAAAACACAAGAAACGTTGCAGTCGATTCATATCGGTGACATGCCACACAAAACCACTGTCAGAGTTCGGCACCTGCTTTTCACTGGGGAGTAGCACTTGGTTTTCCTCGTCCTCCATTGTTTACACTTCCAAGAGGTCTGTTGAAAGAATAACGAATTTTACCAAGAACTATTGTGAAAACCTGATCACTCTACTCTTTTATCACTGTATCTTATCCATACACTTTTTTCCTTCACATCCGTAATTTTTCCTTCATAAATTTAGTAACACCATATTCCAAGTGTGCAATAATACATATCAGCTAGCAGAAAAGAGAAAAAAAAAATCTCTTCGGTTACAACTGTGACAAAGTTATTTTCTTAAAATCAACTTAAAAACTACCTAAACCAAGTAAGCGACACACAGAAAACACGTCTGGTGTTATGTCCTTTTGCCACCAATATATTACACCACTTTCTTAGGTAGACTTCTGAATCACATACTAAATTGCTCAAAACTCAGATCTTGCCCTACTCTATTGTGCTGAAGAATTGCTACCACTGAACAACTGAAGAAACATGATGCTACAATAAAGAACTAAAATACTGGAAAACTGTTCAGGCAGAAGACTTTGTGAGAATTTAAATATGGTAGATTTAAGTGAGGCTTAGACAATGGCTTTTTAACAACTGACTAGCTCAAGAAAAAATTATTTTTATTACAGGCTCAAATGGTCTCTCATTTCAAGTGAGATGCACGAAAACATGAAGACATAACAAGAAATTCTGTACAGCTTTACATTAGAGGTTAAGAAGCAAGTAATAGCACAAAAATTCACAATCTTTCAGGTCTTTATATGTATACACCCTTGAGTTGGAAAGGGGTTCAGCTGTAATCTCACAGGCAACATCATTGCTCTTACTTAGAGAACATCTAGCATGGTAAAATTCAAGCTATTTCATTTAAAGTGAAATAAATGCAGATGAAATGAAATCATCAGGGTAAGAAAATTCATCACCATCACTATCTCCAAAACTTTAATATAACAACAGTAAATCCAGTTTTCTCAGTTCTCACCAAACAATAAAGACTAAAGAGCACCAAGAGGTCCTATTTTACAAAAAAAAAAAACCAACCCACCAATAATCCACTTCATCAAACTGCATAAATATCTTAAAATATGCACACACTGAAGTCTGAGCACACACAAATATCATTTCAAAGAAATCCACTTAACAATTTTTAAGTATTGTAGATACCTACTTTTGAAACGCTTGCTGTGATGCTGAAGATAAAAGCCATTTTGCTTCATTTTCCAGGATAAGTTGGCACAAATTAATATGACTAATACAGACAGAATTTTTTTCCCCAGTTCAGGTAACACACTGATTTACTAACAACTTCCCTACTTTCCCTTTGAGACAGAATTGTCCTTTCTCTGCAAGCAACTAGAAATGCACCCTTCCTCCATTCTTGCCCATCTGTAGTGATGTGCTGTCTGCATCCAGAATTAAATGATAAATAATCATCAGTGCTGTCATCATATTTTATATGCTGCTAAAATAATAAAAAATATAAGCAATATGATGATAGCTGGTTTAAAAATGCAGCTTTTAGTCTTAAATTAACTAAGAAATATCTTTCACAGTATTATTTAGAACACCAGTGTTCAGCTATTTTTCTCAGTACTTAAATATTCTGACCATGTTTCCTACCAAACCAATTTAAATACAAATCACAGTTGAGGCAACTTTTGCAAGGACATCTGAAACACGCAAATACACTGAAAATAACAAAGGTGGTGGTATTTGCAACGCATGAATACCGTATCAGTATGCTTAATGTCTAAATACATTTTATTTCAATATGTTTCAATCAGCTGGTTTCATTAAAGAGCAGGTTCCATAATAAACATATAAAACACAAACCAAAAATCTGTGAAATCACTGTCAGCGTCCAGTAGTGTATTTATCAGAAAAAAATGACATGTCAAAACTTACTGAAAACCACCATCAACCGAAAGGAAAAGTCAGAATGGGAAATATAACGGACCATGCATGAGTAATGAGATCTCTATGTACATGAAATCTTGAAGATAATTTCTTGTTGCATCTTTCATATCCCTGCTATAATAAATATTACTACATTAAAATAAGACTAATGGGAAAACTCTTTTCAGTCACCTATGGATTACCAAGACTTAAACTGAACTGGAAGCACCATGCCTTTGGTTAAACAAAACATTTAGGATCTCATTTTGCTGATAATATTAAGAAATAGCAGCACTAGTTTTATTAAGGTTAATGAAGTACCTGCAGTACTCACCCCCTCAAAAATACCTCTTCTGAAATCTTTAATTAATTTATTAATATCTTCTGATAAGCACTCTAGGATACAAAATGGACTTATTTCAAATGGCATATTGCTATCTCAAGGATTTAAAAAGAGCTTCAAACCAACATAATCTTTTGGATGCTAATAGGAATTGAAAATTCCTTAAAATAAATTTCTATTTTAAAAATTACCCTTGAAACCTTCAATAGCTCATGCAAACCAGTAATTTCACTGCTAAACAGTCACACTAGAAGTATCAAATTTAAACATTGTCAGGATCTACTGGAAAAGCATTTATGCAGTGTTGAACTATTTAAATCACGTTGGGCGTTTCTACTCTAGTTTTTTATTTCAACCTCACAAGTTCCCAAAGCTATTCCCTTCTTCTAACCAGTCCTTCTCCTCTACCCAGTCCTCAAGCTTGTTTCCTTCTTTAACCCCTGTACAACACAGACAACTGTCACCCTCACAGGCAGATAAATGCAAATACGCACTTAATATGTGCTCTACTATAATCTTACTCTTCATTTGCTGAGATGAAGTAGTGAACCTGAATTTCAAACACTCATGGAGGATTTATCAATGATACTCTGGCTCCATAAGCATTTCCAATTTCTGAGCTACTTGAATGCAAACAGTAATGTGAAAAGCCTTTAAAGTCACAGATTAATATAATGAAAACCACTGAACTACAGTTAATGATTCCTCACTTTTTTTAAGGAAAGAGAGAAAAACATTAAGGGAATTTTTTTTCATATATATATATTCCAAACACCATATAAGTTAATCTGTAAGTAAAATGTGGCTCTGACTGGTCTCCATTTGGCCTATAGAGCACTTACATCCTGACTGACAACGCAATGCTGCTGTACCATAACATGATTCAGTTTGTAAATTAATCCCTATTATTTTCTATGACTTTTACAATTTACCCCTAGTTTTTCTAAGAAATAAAATGTCTCACAGTACAAGTTTCAGGTACAAATGGGGAACAAAAAAAAAAAAAGAACAGAGCTTTAACAGAACTATAGCTTATAAATTCAGGTCTTAAATTTACCTGCTATGTTAACAAAGATGAATCAAACCTTGCACTGAAAATGCATGGAACTAAATTTTGATCAAGCCAGATCTTTCATGAAAAAAAAAAAATCCATTGGTATTTTAAAGGCAGCACTTCGTATTTTTTTCAAAAACTTCAAAACCATATACACTTCATTCTATAAGAAACTGCGTTCTCCCACTCTGCTCTCAAAACTCTTGTACAGGCATTAAACTGAAGATTATAAAGAATGTCTTCTAGTTTATTGACCTGAGTGACTATAACCATCACTCAACTGTAACCAAATACACCTGTGCTACAGCAGAGCTCTGACAATGATCTTTAAGGTCCCTTCCAACCCAAACCAGTCTATGAATCTACTGCTGTAATCATTTCTATGTAACAGGAATGTTGAACGCTTCCCAAATGACCAATGGCATGATCACCAGTATGATGACAGTACAGGAGATAAAAGACTATATGAACCATCTACTTGCTCAAAAAATCGTCCTACAGAATTTGCTTAAAAGCCTACTTGCTTAAAAAAAATCTGTTGACTACAGGGAAAAGGTAGCCTAGCTAACACACAAAATCATGAAGAAAAAGCATCTAAATTTGATACCCAAAAAAACCTGTGAGTTTAGCTGCCAGTTTCTGCAAGTCCAATAAATATATCGACGGCGAGGCAGACCAGTAACCCCAACCCGATTCGCCCTCTAATCCTCTCACGGTGTTTCCAACGCCCAGGTGCCGAGCGGGAGGTGGCCATTGGACCGGGACGGCCCCTCCGCATTCCTTCAACGTCCACCCACACCAACCCCGCCGGGGCTGACACGCAGGGAAGAAGCCCACACCTCCGCCGGGCCACGAGTCTATCCGGCCGAGGCCGGCCCACTCCTCCCGCCCTCAGCGCTCCCTCGGGGAGGCGCGACTTGCCTGCGAGGCCGCAGCCTGGGAGGGGCCGCAGGGCAGGGCCTGCCCGGCCCAGCGCGGCCTCCGACGCCCAGCAGTGGCGCGGCTGCCGGGCCGCCGGGTGATGAGGAAGAGGGCAGCCGGGGACAGCGGGAGGTGGCGGAGCCGGTTCCAGGTACGGGAGGGGTCCAGACAGAGCAGGTATCCCGCTTCGGCCGCTGTCGGCTCCGCGTTCTCCCGCAACCCGGCCCCGCCCCGCCGGCGCCCTGACAGCATCCCTGGGACCCGGATGGGGCCGCGCCCACCGCCCCCCGCGGCCGCGCCCCAGTGCCCGGATGGAGCCGCGCCGCCGGGCCGGAACTACGTCCTGTCGTAGCCCAGGGAGTTTCACCCCCCAGGGCTCTGCCTCCGCTCCGCCGCCACAGGAGCGGGGCCGTAGGGCGGAGACGCGGCCCCTCGGTGGCTGGGGCGGTGCCACAGCCGGTAGCTACCCCGGATCCAGTTCCCGCTGCCGCTTCCTGCTCCCGCCCCACCTCACCATAGAGATGACAGGGGCGGCGTGGGCCGCGGGTCCTGCTGGGAAGGGAGCGGCGTGCCTCGGCCTCGTAGTTTGAGCGGCCCGGTCGGTGGTGGTGCCGCCGAGTCTGAGGGAGGGAAAGAGGGAGCGAGCAGTGTTGGCCGCCGCCATCATGTCGGCAGGGAGCAGCGCCGGCGAGTGGTGCCTCATGGAGAGCGACCCGGGCGTCTTCACGGAGCTCATCAAGGGCTTCGGTGAGGGAGAAGCGGGAGTGGGGCCAGGGTCGCGTCGCCGGGCAGGCGGCTGTGAGGGGCTCTGAGTCCGCAGCTCTGTGGTGCGAGACCAGGCCGCCCGCTGTGTCCAGCAGGACGCTGCCCGGCTCCCTTGCTGAAGGGCGCGGGGCCCTGGTGGGCTGAGTCCGGGCGCAGCGTGGCTGCGGGCGGGGAGGGAAGCGGACGTGTGGTGCAAGGCTGAGGGTGGGCGCCGGTGTAGCGATGCCACTGGGTCGTGGGGAGCGCTGTAAACGTGCTCCCGTGGAAGCTCTTGGCGTGGCGGTGAACGGCTGCGAGTGGGAGCGAACGCGTCTCTGGTGACCTCTGCGCGGCTGTCCCTGCCGCGGGCCTTGCTCGTAGCTCCCAGCTCCTCTAGCTCTCCAGCGCCGTCCTTCCCCGGCAGCCTGCGGATCTCACACCTACGTGCCGCAGGCAGCGGCCGCTCTCCCGACCGAGGTGGGCCGTGAGGGCCCCGAGCCGCGGCTTCGGGCTGCCCCGCCGCGACCCTGCCTTCAAGGGGGTGGGCACCCTGTCGTGGGGTGGGCTGTGCCGGGGAGCACGTCGTGTCACCCAGGACACATGTACGCTGCTGCTGGAGAGCAGGATAAGCACATGCTGCCACAGGGAGAAGAGCTGCGTTTGCCAAGGGCCACCAGATACGCGTTCGGATCGTGTGCCAGCAGGCTGGGTTACAGAGCCTCCCGGAGAAGGGACGATATGGGAACCGGCTGTGACCGAACTGGGCTGTGGTGCTTGGTAATAGGCAGGGTAGGCTGCGAGAGGCTGCTTTGGGTTTTAGTATATTAAATTTTATCTTGCATTGCATTTAATACCTTTAGTAGTGCTGTTATATGGTTATAGCAACAGATGAGTCTATGCAGTATTTTGGCTAAAGAAGCAAAATGACTTTATACAAAATGATTTATCGTTTCAGTCACATTTGTCTCTCAAAGGGAAGTCCAGGCATGCTTCTCCTTCTGTGTTTCTATTTAACTGATAGATGAATCTTCCATGTACTAGGTATTTGAACTTTTCGGGCTCTGGAAGCATCTTGCTTGAATACTTACTTACAGTATTTTCAGTCTATTGCCATAGGTAATTTTGTCACTCTCTGCATTTTTAAGTTTTTGAGTAGCTGACAATATTTTTTAAAAGAATATTACTTTCAGTTAAGCAAAAGATGTGACATGACCAAAGACATGTTAATCTCCTCTGCTTATTTTTTAAATGCAGCTGTGTTATAAAGACAACACCAACATACACAGGAGAAATGAAATTCTTGGAATAATTTCTTATGACCTGTCTTGTTTGTGGAGTTTTTTTTGTTTTGTTTTGTGTTTTTTTGGGGATTTTTTTTGTGTTTTTTTTTTTTTTTTTTGTAATGAAGGTGTGTTAAAGCCTGTAAATAGACTTTTTTTGTAACCTGGACATACAAGTCGTAAATGTTACCACAGTTCTTTTGTGTCCCTGTCTTTACTATTTGTGTCCCTGTCTTTACTATTTGTGTCCCTGTCTTTACTATTTGTGTCCCTGTCTTTACTATTTGTGTCCCTGTCTTTACTATTTGTGTCCCTGTCTTTACTATTTGTGTCCCTGTCTTTACTATTTGTGTCCCTGTCTTTACTATTTGTGTCCCTGTCTTTACTATTTGTGTCCCTGTCTTTACTATTTGTGTCCCTGTCTTTACTATTTGTGTCCCTGTCTTTACTATTTGTGTCCCTGTCTTTACTATTTGTGTCCCTGTCTTTACTATTTGTGTCCCTGTCTTTACTATTTGTGTCCCTGTCTTTACTATTTGTGTCCCTGTCTTTACTATTTGTGTCCCTGTCTTTACTATTTGTGTCCCTGTCTTTACTATTTGTGTCCCTGTCTTTACTATTTGTGTCCCTGTCTTTACTATTTGTGTCCCTGTCTTTACTATTTGTGTCCCTGTCTTTACTATTTGTGTCCCTGTCTTTACTATTTGTGTCCCTGTCTTTACTATTTGTGTCCCTGTCTTTACTATTTGTGTCCCTGTCTTTACTATTTGTGTCCCTGTCTTTACTATTTGTGTCCCTGTCTTTACTATTTGTGTCCCTTTTAAATGGGGTAATTGAAGAAACCTGTACTCTTCCTTGTTTCAGGCTGTAGAGGAGCACAAGTTGAAGAAATATGGAGTTTGGAACCAGAGAACTTTGAAAAATTGAAGTAAGGCACTTATCTAATTTGCATGGGTTTTATTTACATTTGTATGAAGTTGTTTTCTTTACATTTCTTTATGAAATAACGTGTTCTAGCCTCAGTTGGGTTTTTGGTGTGTTGGTTGTATTTTTAGTATTGTTTTTTTCTTTAATTTCTGTTAAAGTTCATTAGGATTTTGATTTAATTGAATACATGTCTTGGTACTTTATCTTTTCTGGTTTCAGAAAGAGAAGCTAATAGCAGCTAGAATGTGAAAATACATTTCTAATGATTTTGTTGTTGGCTTGTGTTATAACCTTTGACAAACTTCTGTTCATTGCTTTATCTCCTTTCCTCCTTACATAGCATGATGTATCTGTTGTCTTTAAATTAACATAGTGTACTTGGGTACTTTTGTAACTTGTTTTTCCTGCAGAACCACTTCCATATGTATGTGAAGGCAAATAGTCATCTTATAACTGACGATGACTGATATCATATGGAAGACTTCTGCCCTCATTAGGCAATATTAATTCTTCTACCTTGTTGTCTGTGGTGTGTTGAGTGTTATCCATGTTCACATACAAGATTTTAATCCATCTAAGGCAGACCACATTCTATTCCTGTGCAGATATCCTATGCTTGTCTAATTAACCTTTCAGAAGGTGTAGTTTTAGAATTTTTTGTCTGACTGGAGATATTTGGCAAGTGATGCCTGAATGGCAGAAATGTTACTTGAGAAGTGGTTTATTTGCTTCATTAGACCATTACCTGTTTTCTTCATGAAGAGACAGATTTGCTTGCTCATGCTAACAGGTGTATATCTTTCTAGTCCTGAGTGATGGCCAGATTTCTTCTCACGCATACATGCAGTATTTTAACTTAAATACAAGGAGTTAAAGAATATAACAGATAGTGGTTTTTTTTTTTAATGCCCTCAGTGGACCCACTGTTTAAAAAGGCATCTCGGACTTATGGTCAGAGCTTCTCATGCAGTACAGTAGCATGCTTTCCTTTTGTAGATAAACCCTTTGTAGCAATGACCTTAAATTCAGGTTGATATGATAAATAAATTTTTGCTTAATTGCAGCTGTAGATTTTGTACAAATTGTTTACTAATAAATTTTTTGATTTATGGGAATATTAAATATAATGTAGCATGCACTAAAAGCTGGTTACTGTGCAAGACATGCAAGTTTGAAGAGCAAGAAACAATTTCAATGGAAGGGAAAACTGGATTTCTCTTACTACTTAGAGAGAGAACTCAAAGCATGAAGTTTCACAAGAGCTCCTCTTATCTTTGAATAATTCATTTATGCCTAAAAGGATTACCAAGATTTCAGTCCTAGCTCTTGTATATGATTGACAAATGTTTTAGTAGCTATTTGTAACTAACAAATTCAAAAGAGCATTGGGCAGCTGTAATAGTTACAGTAATCAGGAAAAACTGGTCCTGACTATGAAAATTACTGACTAAATGCTAATTGAGTTTGGGATGGTTAAGCATATACAGAAAGAAGCCTGAAGTATGTTCTGCATAGTTAAAAGACCACAGCTGAAAATTTTAGTGCAAGTTCTCTATGTTTAGAAAGAAAGAATTAAGATTACCGTACCAGTATACAGTTAAATCATACTAGAGATTTCTGGCTTTGATTTTTTTAATTTTTTTATTTCCTATTAATTTTATATTTTAGGCCAGTGCATGGGTTGATTTTCCTCTTCAAGTGGCAGCCTGGAGAGGAACCAGCAGGTTCTGTTGTTCAGGATTCCAGACTGGATACAATATTTTTTGCTAAACAGGTATGACAAGTTCAGTATTTTTCTTAGATTTATTACAAAACATGGCTGTTTTGTTAATATGTGCACAAAAATAACATTTTACAAGGTGAACTAACTTTAACAAATCCTGTGAGACTAGGGACTGTGTATTAAAAGGTGGTTAAAGCAAATCAGATTGATCTGTCAAGTCAGGCAAAAATATCATCAGGTATGGAATAATAAAGCTCTTATTTATTTGTCAACCTGCTCCTATAAGAGTAAGTAACTCTTCTGTGCAATAAAGAATTACTTACTAAATGTTCACATCAGAATGAGCAAATTATGTTTTTGAAACCACTTTCAACAAATTCTAGGAAGAAATGTTTATTTTGGTCCAGTTGTTTTCTTTTTTTTTTTTTTTTTTGTGTGTATGTGTGGTTCTTAAATGCTCTCTAGCCAGGGCAGCATACCTCTAGGATAATACTTCCCTGTAAGAGTTTGCAGACCATTTTGGCATGGAATTCTTAAGTACTTAAATCAGTAAGGTGAGTTTAAATTAGAAATTGCAGGAAAAAATATTTTTGCTAATGTAATTAATTGTGTTTTATTAAATACCACATAGTACTTGGTATTCAATTATTGTTTTATTAAATACCACATGGTAGAAATTCTGTGTTAGCTTTGACAGACCACTGTGTGTATTGCTTGCAAGCAAGAAAAATAAGAGAAAGTAACCAGAATGAAGGTAGGAAACCTAAAAAAAACCCAGGAGTAATAAATGTTTTTCTTTTTGAAGATCTGCTTCTCAAACAGTGATAAATGTAATTACACAAGAACTGTAACCCGAAGTGTTTTAATTCGGAACATTCCTATCAACAAGCAAATTACTAGGCTTTCTATGAGGAGTGATGTATAGACGAGATACTGGCTTAGGGTTGTTTGTTTATTAAGGGTTTTTTGGTGGTGGTGGTTTGGTTTTTTTCCCCCCATAACTGCAGAAGTGTTTTGTATGTAAATTTCAGGATGTACAGACAACTCCACACACTTCTAGCAAAAGGCATAGAAATATGGAAAACAGTGGAAACATTTGGTATATCTATAGCTCTCCTGGCTACCCTGTACATGTGCTTCTGTTGTGCAGATAATAATCTTTAATTTATTTCTTTTATAATCACTTTATGGTTTCATGCTGTAGTGGATGACTTTATTCCAGGATCCTTTTTAATACTGGGTTTGGTTGTTTGTTTTTTTTTTTCATTCTTCCCTGGCGGCAGAGTCCTGCCAAGCATTATCCATCGTTCTCGTGATACAATGATCAGCAGTGGTTTGCTAAATGTCTTTATGGGTTGATGGGTCTGGTAGACACTGATTTTGGTCGTGATTTCTACTCAAACGTGCTGTTAGTGATCAGTAGGCTGTGGCTACAGAATAGCCTTGAGGCAAAGAACCTCATGGAAAATCCGTGGTATAACTCGCAAAAGGTAGTTTTGTGGCAGGAAGAAATTACTCTGGTGTGAATCCAGAGAGGGTTTTTTAAGACGAAGGTAGATTTAACCTCATTCAGGTGATTTATTCTTTCTTGTTTCCTCCGAGTAGATGAGGTTCTCCCAGAATTACTGTTCTGATGCTGAGAAGTTCCAAAGCATTTGTCTGCTTGCCTCTCTTTTGGTTGTTTATTTTTCCCTCTCCACTTCCCTTTTTGAGGCCTGACGCTGCATTTAAAAACAAGTAGCTAAAAGGAGTTTTGTTGAGCCTTAAGTTGGATTTGCAGAATGTACATCAGAAAATTTGGGTAGTGTTAGACTTGCTAACAAAACCGGAAAATTAAAAGCTAACAATGAAAAGTCTTGTTTATTTTGTTGCTTTCTTTGAAGCATTCATATTTTACTGGGTTTTTTAAGGCTGAAACCTTATTGTGGAAGTATAGGAACTTTTTAATCTTCAACCTCCTTCACCTGCTGTCTTTAAGGAGGATGTGCTGGAGTGACTCTAAGAATTCATGAATTTCAGCATGGAAAAGAATTTCTAGACGTGTGTTTGGTTTTTTTAAAATAGTAGTACCTGGTTACACCACTTGATGGCATGAAATAGATGCTTTGTAAAATCAGAATGGTTAGAGTTGGAAGGGACCTTAAAGATTATCAAGTTTCAACCCCCCTGCAACAGGCAGGGACACCTCCCACTAGAACAGGTTGCGCAAAGCCCCATTCAGCCTGGCTTTGAACACTTACAGGGATGGGGCATCTACAGCTTCCCTGGTTTCAAAAGTAACTTGCAAAGAGTTTAAATTAGAGTATCTTTTTCACATTTTAGTATTGTCTGTTAGCCAAGTGCAGTGGCTTAGCAAAATCAAAACATTTTTTGTAGACATACATCAGATAAATGAAAGGCACTGATTTTGATGTTTTGGGGGGGATTTGTTATACCAATTTAGCTCTGGTGACTTTCACATTGGAGGAACTTAGCCTTAGTTAGAGATCCAACTTGACAAGCTACATTTTGAGGACTGATAGTGTTTTCTCAAGCAAATGGCTGATGTGATGATGAGAGCAGGGTGTCTTGGTCCTCCCCATCTGTCTCCTCTTGACTTCATGGTTCTGTTCCTCTCTTGTGATGGCTCAGCTGCGCATTGAACTTCCCTGAGCCAGAGCAGCTCATCAGCCAGCAGTTTTCGGTAGGTTATCTTTCCGTATTTTCTGGGCTGATCTCCTGGAGCATTATGAGATGTATTTGTTCAGTGAATCTGTACAGGCCGAAGCTGGTAAAAGGTAAGTGAGAAAGAACAGGAGTTTCTTTATAGTAGTGCTGAGGTTATTGCATTTCTTGAAATCGCAGCCTGTGAGTCCTTCTGGGTCACCCAGGAGTACAAGGGAGACAAGAATTAATATTAAATGGTTCTATTGTAAAATAGCAAATCCCCCCAACTCTCATGCAACTGGGCTCATATGTCTTTTTTCTTTATGCATGTTTTAAGTCCAATTTTATGGTGGCTTTGGGGATGGGTTTCAAGAACCTTCTTCAGGTGTAAAGACTTTTTTTATTCTTAATTACAAAAGTGATGAGCAAAATAACCATATGTTCATTTGTAGGTTGGAACCCCAGAACAAATAGATTTGTTTTCTGGGTTACCGAAATTCTTATGACATTTAAGATTATTGGTCTATTGATCTGTATCTTTAAAGCTGATATGACACTGGAGCCCTAAAAATCTGAAGAAGTCTTTGTCTCTCTTTACTTTCCCATACACTTTCAGCTTCTAAATCTTACCATCTAAAGAGATCTGCTATAATCCATTCTACTGCAGAGAGTCTTGCTCATGCAGAGTTCAGTAACTGTTGATAAGTAACAACAATTTATGATGGGAAAGAAATGATGCTATTACAGCATGACTCCATTTCTGTTCAATTTTAAATAAATGTTCTATCTTAAACATTGTTTCATTTGGGAGGCGGGGTGGAACCTTAGCTTGATATAAAAGGCTTCGGTTGTGAAATTGTCTAGCAAAACACAATGTATTAGGAAGCCCAGTTTTGGTAAGAAGCTTGTGCATGTGCACATTTCACTCCTATCCACTTTGATAGAGATGTTGTAGTTGAATTCCAAATGACAACTAGATCTTGTTTGAAGTTAAATCACAAGTATGTTGGGGGGGTGTTGAATTTTAAAGTCTGTCTAATATGCATGCATATTAAAGGATTTTTTTTTTTTTAATGGTCACTTTTATGTGCACTCATGTTAAATTTGGCCTCCCTGTTATGCCTAGGTATGATTTGGTCCTCTATTTGAGGCCACAGAACTCTGGATGATCTTACATACCCTTTGAGCTAGGATACCTAGGCACAATGAGGTGAGTTAAGGATACAATTTCAGCCTTAACTCTGAATTTCCTGATTTCTGCATTGCTTGAATAGGCACTTGCTGTTATTTTTACACACAGTGGCTACATGATTGTACCACTCAATGTGTTCAGCTGCCTTCAGCACTGTTCTGAATAGCTGTATTCTGTGCTGATCACTGGGGGAAGTGGAAGTGTCTTGAACAAAAAGAGCGCCATTGGTGCAGACTTATGTACTAAAATTTTCTTGGTTTAATAAGATCTTCAGGTTTTACTACTGAAGTATTGATATCATGCCTTTGTGCCATGGATTTATTTTTGCTGCAATGTGATGATAAAACATTACAATTGTGATATTAAAATATTAACTTCATTAATTTGGAATAAAATCTATATAACTTCAGAAGGAGGATCTTCTAAATGATAACGTTAATAACAAAACTTTGGTCTTTATCTTTGTACCCCAATGGAAGCATATTATATGTATTATTTTAACATTTCCAATACTTCATTTGATTTCAAAGTCAAAAATTTTGACATTTTCAGGTTTGGTAGCATTAAGAGAAACCAGATACTTGTGTTAAAGGTAAACATGGGATAACAGATAACTTGTAAGAAATAAAATGAACTCGCAACACATCTAATCAAAGTCAGGGATTTTCAGAAATTGAATATAATTATAGGAAGATTATATCTTTATTCCAAATGAATAAAAACAAACAAAAAAGGATAGGGCATTTAAACAAGAATAAGTTTTGGAACTTTGTCCTAAAGCTGAATTTTTCACATTGAGCTTTGTAAAGCCAACGGTTTTGTAACATTGGGATACGGAGTAAGTGAACCCCAGTGATTTTCTGGTTATACTGCCAATTGCAGCACAGTTGTCCGCAGGTAAACTACCACATAGAGATACAAGAGAAGAACTTAAAGTGCTTCAGCCGTAAATGGACCTTGAAACTTGCATTGACCTAGAAAGGTTGGATCCTTAGGGAAAGGTGCAGGCTTATCAAGTTATGCATCTTAATTGAAGAGTGTGCCAGAGTAGCCTGTTCATGTGGTTCATTTGATTTAAGCTAAGCTTCACTTGGAGATACAGTAATCTCATGTGTTTTTGAGATCATATCACTAATGTGCTCATATGTATCTGTATATATATTATTATTTTCTTTCACATATTTTAAAATACCTCTTGTAACTTTGGTAGCAAAATCTTTGAAATATCGGTATTTGCTTTAAGTTGGAGTCCTGAATATTGATCTAACTGACTTTCTGGCCAGAAATATGCAGGCAAATATTGGTATTTCTGGACAAATACAGGAAATCCTCTTAAATTTCCTTAAGTCAAAATAAAAATCAGGGACAACCTGTGTATATAATCATGCTATCCAAATGCAGAAAATGTTTTCTGCCATGGTTGAGTCACATTAAGTAAAAAAAAAACATTGGAAATCAGGGCATGTTGGTATCCTGACCAATTTCTCTCTCAGAGGATTTACTAGTTTTTGCACGTAGCAGTGCTGAACTGTCTGGGTGCATTGATAGGATGCAGTGCCCAAGTGACAAATAAATACTGAACTTGTCTGAGTTTGGCACTGCAGTCACCACCACCTCCTCACTCGGTGCCCTTCGCCGAGCCCATGAGCCACTGCTAACTAGGTACCTCCTCCATCTATCTTTGTAGTTCTTTTATCACCTAGATCCAGGAACATGCTGTGTTTTTATATGTATCACCTGCACTTGCTTCTATTCCTCTGCTACAGGACTGTTCTTGCTTTTTTCCCTACCTCCTGCCTCTCACTTTCTGAAGAGCGTTCATAGTTCTGTAGTGTATTTCCATTTCAACAGCCTGGGCCCCTCGTCTAAGATCTTCAATCTGTTGCATATTGTTTTCTAGCAGTAAGACAAGATTGTTTATCTTGGTCTTCATAAACTTTAACAGACTCCTCTCGTACTGTAGTGGGAATACAAAAATATATTTATGTTAAAAGGCATCTCATTTGACGAGACCACAAATTCCCTGTGGAGTTCAATTTTTCCTCCTATTTTTGCTGCTTTTTATAGCTCCTGTATACATCTGGTCCAACACAGTTTCTGTGTTGATCTTGCCCCTACACACAAAATACCTCTTAATTACCCTTCCCTTTTTTGAAGCCATCATTGAATTAGTGATCTGCCAGAGCAACTGGTTATTCCATGTTGATTTTTCAGTAAAAATAGTTACCACTTGGTGCTGTGTCTCCCTATAATGTCCCGTGTTAGTTATCATTTAACAAGTGCACTTTGCTGTAGTGACTCTCCCGTCATTGTAATAGCACTGTTCTAATAGTTCTTCACCACAGGTGTCTCCACCTTCTTTCTCCTTTCTCTGTCAGCTTTATTACAGTGTTTGTATCCACTGCTTCAGGTTAGCCCACTCTAACCCACTCAAGATCTTCCTGCTTTCACCCTAGTACTACTTTTACAACTGATACCATCCTCTAGTCATATCTCAGAGAATTTACTTGGTTCCTTTTTCTATGTTATATCACTAATTATCTTGAGTTACATCATTCTAATACTCTGTGATTTTTAATTTTTCTGCTGCAGTGCATTATTTCACTGCCCTTGATGAATTTTCCTTCTGTATCCTTTATTTTGTAATTGTCAACTTTAGCCTTTAGCTTGAGTACCAGCAATTTGTTTCTGTTTCAGTTGCTGCAATCTGTTCTGTGTGTAGCTGACTCCATAGATTACCTTTTAAATCAACTAGATGGTATTTTTCTTAAATTAAGAAATGCTTTATTGTTTCCCTGTCATCTGCATTAAATAGACATAATCTGGACTGAGAACACCTGAAGTATGGAAAATTAATACATGATGTGGCTTAGAGTACAACCATAGTAGGTTTTCCTTTGTTAGGGACTAGCTTTGATTGTAAAGCAGGTTTGTTAGTTTGTCTTTTCGTTTTTTTCTTTCCATTCTCCTTTCTTGTTGGAAGTGGTTTCATGTTCACAGCCCTGAAATAATTTTAATTTCTTTAATACAAAATCAACATCCTCTCTCCCAGTCCTAAGGTTTAAGTAGCATTTTCAATTGCAAAATAGTCTCAGAGTGAAGATGCATCATTTTTCCTAGCCTGTGGCTCACTGACAAAAAACTGCTAACGTGAAGTCTCTCTTGTATTATGGCCTTATGCCGTTTGATTACTGTGCTTTGAATTAAATCTCAGATCATATTTCATAATCCTTGTAGTCTCTTTAAATACTGTATTTTAGCTTGGGTATTAAAGCAACATTAAAGACATGGCTGTAATACCAAAGGGTTTGTTTATATTTTTAAAAAATGGAATATTTAACGCTTAAGTCTCAGGAACGGTGCCACACAAACTAGTAACTTAACTGTTAGCTTGAAAAGTGTAAGTGTATTATAAATCAAGAAACAAGGGAAAAATCTAAAATGTCATATGGTTTATTATTCAGCAAAGCATCGTATAAAAAGTCTGTACACCTTGGAACACCTCTAAACTTTGTTTATCCTTAGGATATTT
>VXBJ01001537.1:174265-263165 GCA_013400055.1 Nycticryphes semicollaris | reverse complement strand
TTTTTTTCTTTTTTTTTTTTTTAAGGCCCTACATGTAATAACATAATTTGAACACCTTGTTTTGAATAGTACTTTATTTGTTTTTCTCCTGAGATCGGAGAGTTCCTGTATTTTTTTTAAATTTCTTTGTTAATCACTTTAGGGAGGCTGTGAGGCAGTAGAATGGTAGAGATTCAAAGCAGAGGTATGAAACACGGGTTTTTATCAATGAATTGTATGACAGCCATCCAGCGTTCATCTTATTACTCTCCTACAGCAAAGGCTTTTCGGTAGCTACTCAGACTAGATTTGCTGTCTGGGTTTAGAGTGAAGGTCTAATGTGAATCAGGGTAGAAAGTGTGTGTTTGTAATGAAAGATGCCATGCTTAAATTGAATTTTTATCACTAGTACTGAACAAATTCTCAACACTTTTTTTCTAGGTAATTAATAATGCTTGTGCTACTCAAGCCATAGTAAGTGTACTACTAAATTGTGCTCATCAAGATATCCATCTAGGAGAGACTTTGTCAGAATTCAAAGAGTTTTCACAAAGTTTCGATGCTGCGGTGAGTGCCTACCATTTTCTGCATTCCAAGTATTATAGTGTTATATCTATATCGGTTTATAATTTAATTTTGCTGCTTACTTTCAGATGAAAGGTTTGGCACTAAGCAACTCAGAAGTGATTCGGCAAGTTCACAACAGTTTTGCCAGGTAACACATGTTTTAAATCTAGACAAAATTTGAGCAAGTTCTTCTTCATCTCAATTTTTTTTTATCATTATTTTTGCAGACAACAGATGTTTGAATTTGATGCGAAGTCTTCAGCAAAAGAAGAAGATGCATTTCATTTTGTAAGCTATGTTCCTGTTAATGGACGGCTATATGAACTAGATGGCTTAAGGGAAGGACCAATTGATTTAGGTAATATGAAATATTTTTTCTGGCCACCCTTCATTTTAACAATAGTTTACTGCAACAAATTGGTGGATGTTATCAAAGAAGGTTATTTATTAAAATAAAGGTTATCTTTAAAGATGGTGGGTTTTTTAGCATGCTATTCGGGCTCAGACTTCTCTGTGGTCTTTTAGGTTTGGTTTTTTTTTTCCTCTTGTTGGTCTGAAAATGCAATTTTCTTCCTGCTTCCTCCACATTTCTGATTATCTCTCCTTTCATTCAGTAATCAAACGACCTGGTCTTGCTATCCAGTGAGCTTCTAATACCTTAATAGTTTTGTTGAAAGAGGGAAATTTACATAACCCACTTTTCACGGATATTTGCTCTGCTTACCTGAGGAAATATGTTGTTGTTCCAAGTGCTCTCTAACAAAACCTGGTCGAAATATGTAATGTTTTTGACTTTGCTTACTGATAGCCTGCAATTGTTTTTGCTAATATTTTTCCCCACATCTTTTTTGTGGCACTATCACCCAAGACAATTCCTATTTCATGTTTTCAAAGCTATTTTTTTCCCCAGGTGGATTAAAAACTATTCATTTATTTCTTATGTGGGAGCATGTATGCAGCTGACGCCATATCTTTATTGTACACCGTGGCAGGTTTTTCCACCCTATCCTCTTTTCTTCTTAGACAAGCAAATATTTTCCCAGTGGTTTAAAATAAAAGCTACTTCTAGCTTAGTTTCATTCTCTGAAAGTCTTGTTCCTGTTTTGCATCTTGAAACCTTTCTCGACTTACGGTATATGGGCCATCTTGTCTTTTGAAAAGCTCCACAGCGCCTGTCCTGTGTCTGCAATTTCTTTTGAGTCTGTTCTCAATCTCAATATATCCCATTTCCAGAGTGTTTTCCCAGTTTTTTCGATAGTCGTATTTATTTTTAGGCTGAGTAATGGCTTGCTACTAGATCTCATCTTTCGTCTAGCTAGAGAGACTCTACAGTCTGCAGACCTACTTGATTTTAAGATAAACTAAAAAAAAAAATAGCTTGATAATGCCTTTTTAACAATTTCAAGACCTTAAAGTAAATTAAGAGGTGCATGATTTTTTTGACCATAAAAGTTATCTGTCATATATCCTTTTATATTTTTTCTGTCTGACTTTTTAACATTATATTGAATCTACATAGTATTAACTCTTTGTTTTGTCTAAATGGAGCAGTTGTAACTACCCATAAGATATTTTTTCTTTCGCTATTTACTTTTATGTTGTCCTAAAATTCTTGCATAATGTGGTTTTTTTCCCTATGTTGTTTCAAGTTATCAATAAAATAAGCTAGATGGTTTTGCCCTTAAAACTTAGGTTTGCACTATTGCTTTGGTCAATATATTATCTAAATATTGTTATTAAAAAAGTGAGTCTTCCCCCACCTGAAAAATCACCTGAGTAATTTGAGACTGCAGTTGCCAAGGCAAAACTCATTATGTGCTCTGAAGTTGCTGCATAAGCCTGAGTTGTACAAGTCTTGAATTTGCAATACATTTTACAAAGATTTTTTTTTCCTTTCTCTGTGTTTTTTCCTAGGTGCATGCAATCAAGATGACTGGATCAGTGCTGTACGGCCTGTCATAGAGAAACGTATACAAAAGTAAATGGTCATGAAGCTTGTAAAATATAGCACCTTGTATATGTTTAAAAATTCCTTATTCTTAATTTCCTTCAATTAAAGGCTTTCAGCTGAGCTTCTAAGGAATGACGCTTATACATCATTTTTATGTGCATATCACTGTGTGACTTCAGAACCCTATTGTCCAACATGACCCAAATGTGATGATAGATAAATCTCAAATATGCTGTGCTCCTGTATGATTAATCAAAGTAGGTATCTGTAGTGAAGAGAGATCCTACTAGTATTCTGAAAAAAGAAGAGGCAAGATTATTAACTGTATTAGACAGCTGTGGGTCTTTTTGAGTGAAAAAGAGTGCCTTTACTATGGATAAAGTTTGGGGATGCATCTAAAGTTAAAAATACCAGAAAATTACTATATCCATACAGGATGTATTTACAGAGAAAAAGTTTTCTTTAGGTATGTGGCTTGTTTTAAAAATTTAAGCTAGAAAAACATACTGCAGAAGTTTTCCTCCTTTTTAGCTCTGATCCCGAACTGCAGCCCCAGACGTGTTTGAAATTACATTGGTTTTCTGCCATTTAAAAAAAAAATACAAAGTCTTTTACTTGAAAACTTTTTTTTTTTTTTTTGATAAGCAAAATATTGCTACCAAATCACATTGGGAGAATTTAAACTCCGAAAGGCCCACTAGTCTAATTGTCAAATGTACTTTTCATGTTGTAAGAAGAAATCTCCCGACACTTTCTATCGGTCTTGTGCAAATTTTGTTGCAAACTGTATCATATTTTGTTGTCTCTTTTGGACAGTTTCAATATTTGGGTTTTGTGACTACAGACAGGAATAGTAATATCTTGGGAGAGGAGGTTCTTAAGAGTTACATACTGGATAGTGCTTATCTGAGATCTGATTTTATTTTGTGGTGAGATTGAATCTGTAGCACAACTTAATGTAATGGATCCATTTGGATTTCCTTTCCACAAAAGACGTTCCCATATAATGAAACCGCGGAGGGTTTTTTTGAGTTGTCATGCTAATGATGAATTTTGAAAGTGGTTTGTTTTGGTTTTTTTCTCATTAGATACAGTGAAGGTGAGATAAGGTTTAACTTGATGGCCATTGTATCTGACAGAAAGATGATATATGAGCAGAGGATTGCAGAATTACAGCAGCAGCTGGCAGAGGTAGGTCATGGTATTTTAGCTACTGGAGTAGTTCTCTGATAATGGTTCCATGTCTTTATTACTTACCTCCTTCTTTCCTTGCTCCAAGTGATGTATCACTAAAGAAAGAAGGGAACAATTACTATCTATCTGTCCAGTGCAGTGCTGTGTGGATGCACTCATGCAGCACTGGTTAGTTCTGAATGAACTAAATTGAGCACTTGGTACAGTATGGCTATGTCATTGTGGCTCTGTCTTGACTAATTTCCTGTGGTAGTGGAATTATTCCTAGTACCTGAGCTAATCTTGTAACTAACTGCAGAAATTCCTTAAATGTTCCTCTAACTGTAAGCAAAACCAAATCTTTCTGTGACAGAAATACTCTTAAGACTTTTTTGAATTAAAAAAAAAAAAAAGAAAATGCAGTAACATCATCCATTGAACTTTGTCTCTTTTGTGGAAGGAGGAGCCTATGGATACAGATCAAAGTAGTAATATGTTAAGTTCCATACAATCAGAAGTTGCAAAATACCAGATGTTAATTGAGGAAGAGAACCAAAAATTAAAAAGATATAAGGTATGTACCCTTTGCTTTTCTGATGAAACTATTGGAAAAAATATAAAAAGACAGTTTTTATATCTATGGGAGGCTGTTGCAATTAATCTGAAGGAATTGGATGGGTACTAAAAAGACAATGCTTTGTAAATTCATGTTGCTTTCCTGAATTTACAGTTTAATTACCGGTTTGCTTTCTTCTAGCATAAGGCTTACAAGTCAGTTTGTAACGGTCTCTGTAGCTCCCTTTGCTTTGCCACTTCTTTGTTTCTTTCTCACATTAAAATACTTTAAGCACAGTGAGTTCTAGAACATCTACAAAGAAATTGCTCTACGTGCCCCAGAAGGCTGATCAGTCTTTTCTTGCTGGAGTTGCTAATTATACCACTGTATGTAACAGTGGCCTCTAAGTAGGATTTTTTTGTTTGTTTGTTTTCACTATGACTTTGACACGTTAGTCATAACTTTTTTTTTTACAGAGTGTTCATATAAGGTCTTCCAGTTCACATTATCAATAATGAAGAATGTTGATGCATCAGTTGATAATGAAGGCTTATCAGGACATTCTGTAAACTTCATGTATAGATTCCTTGTGTGAGCATGTACATTTCCTAACCTGACCTATAGGTATTTACCTAGTTCTTAGTGAAGAAGCTTTCCTAGGGTACTTGATTGGTTCTTTTCTTATAGCTTACCCGCTGACTCTTCCTCTGCGGGAAGCAGTGAAGCTATAATTGGCATGTTCTGCGCTTTCCTAAATATGTACTTTCTGTGTGTGTGCTGAAAGTGTATCATTCTTTGAAAGGAAGTGATATGAATGAAAGATCATTACTTGCAACTTTTTTGATAATTCCCTAACACTTCTAAAGAAATGTTTTGAGAGGAAAAAAAGCTGGGTAACCATTTTTTTTTTTTAATTTTGTTTTGTTTTATTCCTTTATTTCATTTCTTTATCCTTTGAGATATAGATATGTTTTCACTAGATCTTATGTTTTTTGACTAAAAAGGAAAGAAATGTTTTCACTGGTTTCTAGAAGGTACAGACTAAGACTTTAATACTGATAATAAAAATATCAAGTATTTTTCTACAGTACATGTGTGAAGTTGCAAAGTGTTACTGTTATCTGTCTCTAAAGCACGTCACTACATTCTGTTCCACTGCTTCAGGATGCAATTCCAGAAACTGTTAAGAAATAAACCTAACTATAAACCTCAAAACCCCTCCACAACAAACACCAAAGCACGCACTTTCCCAAACACGAGATAAGCAAACAAATGAAATCAGTGGGCAAAAAACCTTACAGTTCCTGTTGTATGTGGAACTGCTTGAAAGTCCACTTTTTATTCTTTTTTTATGTTAGGGTACCTACTTGGTGTCTGTGGAGGTCATTCCTCTCAGTTGCTCAGTTGAAAAAACAATCAATCTCTTACCTTTGTGAAGGATTGAACCATTGGAGCAGCTCTTTAGTACACCAAAAAGAGTTACGCTTTCCGTTACCGAACTGTTTACATCTTCAGCCTAGGCTGAGGTCACAGCTACACAAGGGACTGTAAAAGTACATAGGCTGAACTGCAGTTTAAGTTGAGGAAAAGGAAGAAGCGAATAGTTTCAGTAACAGTATGTGTCAGTGTTATAGCAGTGGCTAAACCATATAACTTATTTAGTCACTGAAGGGTTTTCAGCTAGTATGACAGAAGACCGTAACGAGAATTATTGCCTTAAGCAGTAAATTCGTCTGGCATATCCTTTCTCACTGTGTGCTCAGAATTTTACTGCTTCAACTTTATTTTTAGCTGGCTGAAATTTATAAAAGAACTCCAGCTCTTGGGGTAGCTGGCAACATCAGAGATGGGAAAAATCCCTGTTTGGCCATACAATAATTCTGTTAATGCTTTTAATTTATTTTTAGATTGAAAATATTAGAAGAAAACATAACTACCTGCCTTTCATCATGGAATTATTAAAGACTCTAGCAGAGCATCAACAGTTAATACCATTAGTAGAAAAGGTGAGTGTTTCCTAGCTGACTTGCAAGAAACAGTATAATATAATAATTCTTCATAGCTTCTACTTAAAATTTAAAATGCAGACAAATATCGTGGGAGCATAGATGGCATGAATTCTTGATGTGAACTGCTCCATTCCGATACATTGCTAGTTTACCTTATAGTCCCTTGCAGTTCTCAAGAGGCAATTCCAGTGGAGACTGGCGATTGTGGAACAAACAAACTTTACACTATTAAGCAGAGAAAAACTGTATCTCCCCTTTGACAACCTAAACAAATTTTTTCTAGTGGTTTATAGGAAAAGGCAATTCAGTATCAGCTAAACAATGTGGATAGCTGCCTGGCGGAAAAGGGCCTGGGGCTGTTGGTCAGCAGACAGCTGAACCATGAGCCAGCCAATGTGCCTGGGAGGCCAAGAAGGCCAACAGCATCCTGGCCTGTATCGGGAACAGTGTGGCCAGCAGGGCTAGGGAAGTGGGGAAGTGATTGTGCCCCTGTACTCAGCACTGGTGAGGCTCCACCTCCGATAATGTGCCCAGTTCTGGGCTCTTCACTACAAGAGAACTACTGGGGTGCTAGAGTGTGTCTAGAGAAGGGCAGTAGAACTGGTGAGGTGTCTGGGGTTGTTTAGCCTGAAGAAAAGGAGCCTGAGAGGACCTGACTTTACTGTTTTCTACAACTACCTGAAAGGAGGTTGTAGCAAGGTGGAGGTCAGTCTCTTCTCCTAGGTAACAAGTGATAAAACAAGAGGAAATAGCCTCAAATTGTGCCTGGGGAGGTTTAGGATGGATGGATATTAGGAAAAAAGTTATTCACAGAAAGGGTTATCAAGTAACTTGGCAGGGCTAGCTTAACGATTGGACTTGATAGTCTTTTCCATAGGTCTTTTCCTTAGGTGTTTTCCAACCTAAACAAGTGTATGATTACATAAATATATACATACACAGAAGTGTTTGTAGATTTATCCTGGACTCTTTTTAACTCAGTTTTGTTGATTTATCTCGCTGGCAACACTAGATGGCAACCTTTGCACAGATGTTCTGCTGTTCTAGATAGCTCGAAATAGGTTCTTATCACTTTGTTCTTATACTGATTTACTGGCTCATTGGTTTTGGCTTTTTTAGGTGTCTAGCTATTAACATTGATTTACAATTAAGGTTTGTATTAAGGCTTGTTTATTAAAGTAAGTCTCTCGCTTTGGCAATTTTCTTAAACTGGGCAGCTGGTCAAGTACTGGATTTGTAATAAGATCAGTGCTGGCTTGTATATCTACTCATGTGCTATAGATAGTATCCCTAATTTTGAACTCGTGCTGAAAAAGGATCTCCATGTTGTTATAATGAAAAAACAAGCTAACTATTTAATGAGTACATTCCTTAGCTGAATTTACATAGGAAAGTATGTTTGCAAGCCAGTAGTTTATAAGGCGGTATCTTTTGGATTTTCAATCTTTTCCTTCTTGAGTAACTCGTAGAGTATTAATCTAGTTTCATGTTAGCAGGAATTACTTAAAACATCATTGACCTGCTTTTATAACTTAATTTCCAGTGAGCCCAAGTGGCTGGTGGTCCCAGATCAGAATAATAAGTGGTAACAAGCAGCTCTGATTCAGAGTAAACAAATGCTTTGCCAGAAAGATGGCTGGTATTGCATCTGAATTGACCCTTCCATGGCAGGGCGGTTGAACTGCATGATCTTTAAGGTCCCTTCCAACCCAAACCATTCTGTGATTCTATGATTCTTCTTGCCTAATCCTTTTCCACTAAATTCATAAAGGAAGAAAAGGCAAGTTCCCTGTCAACTTGAACTATCTATCAATTGATACAAGTTACACGAGAATCTGTTCACAAATATCACGGTAGGAACTCTTGTGGGGTTTTTTCCATTCTGCTGATTTTAAAGATCTAATAGACTGAGTTTGTGGTAGCTTCAGAGTTTAATTTGTGATAATCAGTATTATCTGAATGTGGTGTTTTCATGTGCCATAAACAATTTTCATTAGGAAGGTTTATTTCTGTGTTAAGTAAAATGAATGTGGAAGTATGAAAAATGAAGGTTAAATTATACATTTAAAATAGTGCTACTTCTCACCTCTCCTTTCTGCTATGAAGTAAGTTACCTAATCTTATAGTTTCTTTCTTATTATGTGTTTAAACTTGTATGTATCCTCAAAAGCCTTTATATAGGAACATAGTAGAATAGTAGTAGGGTACTTATGAAGAGTCTAAATTTACATTGAAAGTGTCTCAGCAAATTTTGTTGATTGTTCAAAAATGTAATGAGTAGTCATTCAGAGCTCCAAAAAGAAGATCTTTGTCTTATCAGAGTTTAACATCACCTTCCTTTGTTTTCTAGGCAAAAGAAAAACAGAATGCCAAGAAAGTTCAGGAGGCCAAGTGAAGATGACTTTGCAAAATACATACAATTATGTGCTTCTGAAACTATTTTCATGACAACAAATAAAACTTTTCATAAATTTTCAATTTTGTCCAGCGCACGTTTGACAATTGTAACAGTTTGTCTTGTACTGTATGCACGGGTCTAATTTTCTTCCTTCATCTGCATCTTGTGCATGTGGTACTGCTAAGTAATGTTTAGGTTCTCTTGGTCAAATTCAGTATTTAACAGTCTTATCTGATTTTTGAAAGCTTGGGAAGTGAACCTAAAAATGTGCAAGGAAAATATATCCATTTTCTCCCACTTGAATATATGACAACTATACAAATGCCAGAGTTTCAGTATAAGCACGAGCTTTCTTTGCTCAGCCCTACTAACAATGATAACGCTGTCCAATTGTTCAGTGACATGCCCAGTATCTTTGTTTTTATGAAGTATGTGTCTAATTTTTTTACACGACTGCAAAGTATGAATTTAGCTGTAGAAACATGTGCAAAGACCAATGTATAATCTCAAAAGATCGGCGCTGCTTTAGTAGAGAAGATAATAAATATTCCCATTTTTATTTTGGCAAACTTTCTTCTGTGGTATTTTTCTTACCGGGTAAGATGATTAGGATATGTATTGGAGCTCATCAGCCATGTCACTTTTGGGTCTAGTTTTATGTTTGGATTGGAAAGAAGGGATGCTATTGTTTGGAGGAGTTAGTATTCTTGGATATAAGATTTGTCTGTCTCTAAGTGGTAGCCTGATGATTCCTGCAGCACCCTGACATTCTTGGAGAATATTGCCCGTAATAATTGTTCACTTAAATTCTACTGAAGTCTTTTAATTCTCCTTCTATTTGCATGCTTGGACATGCACAAGAGAAGGAATTTTGCTAAAGCAGCAAATTATTTTTACAGTTGTCAACAAATTTTGTTATTTTCTTAGAAATTAAAATAACTTATAGCAAGCAAACTTTCTGGATCTGAGAAGTAAAAAAGGATTGTTGCAAAGATAAAATTTTAACAAAATTTGTTAGTGAAATATGAGTGAAAAAAAAAAACAATGGTGAAAAATGGTAGAAGCTTTGTGTTCTGATTCATTTCAAGGGCTGCTGCTTTCTGCTGGTATAAACATACGGTGTGACATAGCTGTCAGAATTGAAATTTGGGCATAGTGAGAACAATCAGTTCAGTTTCTGTGAAGAATTCTGCCGTAGGGCTGCTGTTTCCTGCTTCCCAGAAGAGGTCACGTGTCTCCCGTTTCCTAAGTCTAACATAAATCCCGGTGTGAAACTTCAGTGTGATCTGACAGTGTTGTTCTCTGGCTGCCAGTCTTAGCATAGTACATGAAAATCTAGGAATCCTGCTGTAGCGTGATTTCTTCCTTCACTGGGTAATAATGTATATTTTGTACACGAATTATTTTAAAATACAGGTTTGGTATACAGATACAAATTTGGTATAGAGCTTGCATGTTCAGCAGTGTTTTGATCTGTGAGTGAGTAGCTGCCCAAAGGCACATTAAAACGTAGTAGTCTGGGTTTGGCTAAGAGGGTGAGAAGAAAGAGGGAGACATACCGACATACCACTGGACTCATTGTTTGCTTCAGAGACAAATAATTTTTTCCCCACTGTATTGCTGCAAATAAAATTTATTTTGGTCACAGAAAAGTCAGATAGAATGAACTTGCATCAGAAGCGTTTGTTACCCCTGAGCAAAGTATTAGAGGAAAGATTGGATCCAGATGATTGTGGTAGTGGTGACGCAGTCTTCTGCTCTCTGAAAGGAGGTGGAGATTTTGAAAAAGAGAAATTGGGAGGTATATACGAGGCCAGTGTTCTTGTATCTTTAAAATAGGTGTTTATAGTCATTTACATCTGCACATAAAAAATGACCTGCTACTGCCATTTCTTCCACTTGAATTGCAACATCTAAAGCTTCTACAGAATAATTCTTTACTGGCCGTTTCATTTAGTGGTGCAAATGAGCTTATCTGGGTTTTCTTGAAAGTTCATGACATGGCTTTTATTAAATGGGTACTGCAGAGAAAATGGTTGTGCTATCTGTACATATGCATATCAATTTCTTAAATGTCAGATCAAATAGCAGATTTATTTATTCTCATGATGCTGTAGAAGTAGAAAATGGAGGATATGAAGTCTCTGAGTACTTTTGTATAATTTATCAACTGTAATCAATAAAAACAGGGCCACTCCACAAAGTGAATGCTTAATGACTTTCATCCCTGAGACGAAAGGGAAATCTGACTTCAGTTGACTGTTACTATAGAGAAATCTTTATTTATCTGTGAAAAGACAGAGGAAAATGATCTCCCCCAAACCCCTGACACAAAGAGATAACTGTAGAAAAAAATAATAAAAATCACTTGGAGATGGAAAATGTATTATATTGTATTCACTTATTTGTACAAAATGTTTTTGAGTGCTTGTTCTGGAGCGTTTTCTGAAATTGATTTTAGCTTTCAAGGAATCTTTAATGATATTTGAAATTCGTCAGTCTCACTGACATTCATGTTTTTAAGCTACATTTTTAGACAGTGTTCGTAAATCCTCTCTATGCTTCCTCAAAGCTGTTCCTGCAGGAAATTATCCTTCTTTTCCCTCTCACGATTTATGCCGTGTGTGTGTTACCTACTACGTCGCAAGGTCATTGATAAGTTAACAATGGGTTTATCCTTGAGTTTCCAGGATTGAAGTGCTAGAAGTCCTTATCTGTGCAAGACTTCTGGTCCCAGTGACTTAGTCAAATCTACAGCCTTGGTGTACTCTTAAAGGTGAATACACAATAGGTAACATTAAAAGTTTTTAATGTAGTTGCAATAGTGGTATATATTCCAAAGAGCTGACCTTTGGGTGGTGAGGTTATGAAAGCTATAAAAATGGAAACTAAAAGTGGAAAAATACACGCTATCTAGTCATCCTTTCCTTAGAATTTACTTCAACCACATGGGACAAAGACAAGCCATTTTTTTATCCCTAAGATGTGTATTTTTCCATTAATATCTTCTGTTGGCTTTGGCAGTCTTGTCGGAGCACTACATAAAACAGGTGATTATCAGCAAGTGAAGGAGCTGTTTGAAACGTTCTTGTCTTGTGAGCAAGTTTCATACGACCAACAACGTGAAGGCAAGTTCAAGTCAGATTTTTACCTGCAGCCAGTAATGGAATCTTTAAGCACAATTGCGTTTGTCATTATTAAGGCAGTCTGTAAAAGTGTGTTACATTGCATTTGTTATAGGCTAAGGAAAATACACATGAAAAATGATGTTAGTTCACATTAGACTGTGAACCTGAGAAGAAGCAGTTCTCAGCAGCACTGGTTGTGAGGTTTGAGATGCTCTCTCCTGTTCCCTGACCAACTCATGGAATTATCTCAAAAACTTCAAAATGCCAGATCACCTATTGCTGTCAGGTTATACTCACCAGAAAAGTCCTGTCTCTTTAGCCAGTGATGCAGTACGTACCAGTGTGATGAACAGCAATATTTACCTGTCCAAGACATGGCATGTGTTAGCGTACCTCATGTTTGTCAGACTTTAGGTGTGATCTTCCAGTCTGGGCTGAGCTCTTCATGTCCATTATCGCAACATCGTATAAGTAAATCACAGTTCCAGGTGAACTCTTATGTTCTTTCTGTGATGACACCTGATGAATGTAAAGAAGTAAATGTAATTCTTACACACCCATGAAACTGCTCCTGTGGTGGCTGAAATCTTTTCAGTTGATTATCCTGTAGCTTCCTTAAAAGCTGGCTTACTGCTGGGTTTGAAGGGAAGCAGTTGTACATTCTAGGCATTTCCAAAGCCTTTTGTGGAACCTTTCATGTTTCATCTCCAACTCGGGCATGTTGTGTATTTCTGTGGGTAAGTAAGTGGGTGATCAACCTCTTTGTAAGTTAAAGCATGTTTTAGTATGGCAATGGTAGCATCCTATCTTACTGGATTTGTAAGGCAGCATTCCAGCTTCTGGAAAATACCAAACATGGAGTGTTGCAGTCGTCTTCGGAGTTGGAAGTACTTTTTCAATCCTGTCTTAAGAAAGCTGAAATTCTTCATTCCACTACTCAATGAAAATAGTGCTCTGCTTTTTCAGCCTGAGTAGCTTGAAGGCAAGGAGATCTATGGAATTGGAGTTGATGCTGAAGCACATACTTTCAGCCTGTCTCTTGAATCTTGTATATGAAGAAGTCCCTTCAAAATTAGTGGGTGTAAGTAGGATTGCTAAGCCACATCAAACTGACAACACAATTACCCCTGGAGTAAAATGAATGTGCCCAACAAAGAGTACTTCTTAGAACCTTGATCAACTTCTTTATTTGTTTTCAACCTCAAAAGCATAATGGGAAAGGTGAGTGAAGAAGTGTCAAGTTTATAACCTGTGTTCACTACATACCTTTGTAAAAGAATCCCGGTGTGCCTGCAAAAGCATTTTAATATAACTTGCTACTCTAAGAAGTGGTATCCACTGTAAGTCCTTACAGAGTGCTCAGCAAAGTTTGAATAATTATAGCAACAGAAGGTTTATTAATAGTGGAAGTATGTTACAGATACTAGGAGGAGAAAAAAGTAGTTACGTATGTTAAAAAAAAAACTACACAAGTCAGTCAAAATTAGATTGTTAAAGATGTAGGAGTTTGATCACTGTGTCTTGCTAGTGAAATTTCTTGCTCTTAAAGTTTATGTAGTGAAACTTCTTGCTCATAAAGTTTATGTATTTCTGAGGTGGGAACTAAGTGGGATTACACAATACAGACTTTTCTCTGAGGTGCCTGATCATTTTCATGAAATTAACTTTAAATTGATATGCATTCTTAGAGAAACAGCTGCGGAGGAAATAGTTATGTTTATGTGTTATAGTTATCTATAACATTTTTTGTGAACACCTCAGGGATATTTAAATCAGTCATCTGTATGCAGAGGGTTTGGGTTTTCTTTTTTTTCATTTAATGTATTTTTATCCCTTAAGATCAAAAATAGCAACGTAACTCATAGTAAGTTTTGCAAAGATTCTTGATCTTTTGCATTCTAGAAATCTCTTATTTAGTGAAAGTGGTGATAGTGCAGAGTTGTTTCCACAGAGTTACAAGCTTAAGTAAAATTGAGGTAGGTTTCTCTGTTATATGTAATAGCCTCAAATGTTGCAAAAAAAAGTTTAGCCACGGAGCCTTTTTGTCTGATCTGCATAATCTCACTTCCCTTTATTAATAAGATCTAATAGAGTTCAGTATATTGAAGGTGCTTTGCAAGTCTAGTTATATGTTTTTCCATGATAAGGAAGTATTTTCCATATTTTGTACAGTTTGTTTATGCTTTGGTTACATCAATTGGAGACTATGTTAATATTTGACTTCTTTTTTTAACTATACACATTGCTAATTGCTAGGGTTACGTCTGACAATAACTGAACAATCATCTGCAACTTATCAGTATCTGATATTTACAGTTCAGTGAAAGAAAAATAAAATGTGCTTTTAAGCAAATATTTTTATTAATTTTTGCTAATGTTATTGATGGCTGGTACAAAGATAATTGCTGTATCCCAATTTAAACAAGGAAACGTGAAATAACAGATTTTTCATAAAAATAATTTCTGACTTGAATATCCAGTAGCACCTCTTATTTGAAACACTTTCCACAAGCATGAGTGTGAATTAGTATTTCTTCACAGCAAATGCTGAAAAATTATTTTCCTAGTAACAAGTCAGATTTCCTTGTCCTTAATAGATGATATTGTACTACATAAAACCAGTTTGTGGTCAACATACCTTGTCAAGTCTATTAAGATACTATTAAATTATCACGCTTTTAAAGTTCATGGCAAAGCAAAAAGTAAGTCCTGAGGAAATAAAATGTGTGCATAATTCTGTTGATAGCATTTAAAGTAACCTTCTGAACAGTTCAGACACATGTGACTTGACTCCTTGTAGTTACTGTGTGGTGTGTTTCAAAAAATAAAGCAGTATCCTGGCTTTTGATTATTTTTTTTCAATAGAAAAAAATGTTTTTCAGGAGTGGAAGAGAGTATTGGGGGGTAGGAGGGCATCTGGGGTGTTTGTAGCACGTCTTTCTTATTCCACTTTTTATTTTTCCAGTAATGCTTTGGTCATTACCCAATCACTTAGAAATCTACAGAGTATCTCAGGAAGTCTTGTGCTCAATGTTTACTTTGAAGCCTAAACTTGGTAGTCCTAAGAGATGGTCTAAACATGGCTACAGATTCCTAGATTACTGTAGAAAATGCAGTTTGGTTTTAAAGGGGAAAAGAAGAGGTTTAAAAGTGGAGCTTCTTCAGCCACTTAAATTTATTTTTCTTTTGTTCCATCTTTCAAACGTCACCCCAACCTCCAGCTCCGCGTCCCCGCTCACTTTAATAAGAGAGCAGGGGTTTGCTGGCTAAAGTGATGAAGCATCATCCAGTATGTGTTCTATGACTGAAAGTGCAACAAACCAAACAGGCTGTGACTTCAATTCTGGAAATGCTCAAGTGATGGAGGGAAGAAACGTAGGTTGTTACACAGCCCTGGGGATGATGAAAGCATTTATGTTTATATGTCTTATTTTTTAACTTGGAACTGCAGTGTGGGAAGAAGCAGTATCTTTTCGGTGATTCCTGTCTTCCTCCAAACCATTGTTTTCTCGGTTCAGAGAATATTTATACTGTCAAAAGTTATCAGCATTGGGTGATGTATCAGTTTTCCCTTTGACTTCTTTTCCCCTCATGTAAGCTCATTTCCAACTATGGTAAGAAGTAAAAGGAGAGTGAGTGATGTACTGAGTTTTCTGTATCTATCTCGCTGCCTTACCTGCTTGATTACATGAAGGAAAAAAACCCATTAGAATTAAATATTGGGACATGGAAGTGAGACAGACATTACTGTCCCGCTCAACAGGAACTGGTAGAGACTATTACTTAACATTGTCTACGTACTAGCGGGAAAACTTCTTCTTGCCTGCTTGACAGATGATAAAGCGAGAGCTTGTCTTAGGGAAGTTTTCACACTATGCTGAGAAATGGAGAGATAAGAACAGTAGGATTATGCGGTCCCAGATACCTGAGACTCATTATCCAGAATTCATCTGTATGTCTCTGTAAGGTATTACATGTGCCGTGGAAAAAACGCTGGGGGAAAGGACGTCTGTGCGGCTTCATCTCTGACGCATCATCCAGTTTAGTGAGCCTATAAAAGCAAACAAACCAAACAACTGAATGTACTGACTTTGCTTGTCCAGGTTCTTCTCTGTATATTCACAAGTCGTAAGGAAGACAGGTTTTGCTGATGTGGCCTTACTGACTAGGGGATTGTCCTCAGTAGTGCCAGTCTTCAGCTGACCTAAGGCTGTTGTAAGATGCTTGAAAGCTACACTCTAAAGAAAAGATCTCTCCCACTACTTGCATACCTTAAAGGGTCGTGGATTTAATGTTAAGATCTTGAAACTCTGCCTTTATAATTCATACTTAGTAAGAACTCATTTTACAAGTACTACAGGACTTGTAGTTCTTGCTGGCTCCTCTACCATTATATGATTTGATGATTCTGTGATTCGACTGACTTTGCTCCCCTTTAAGACAATTTGGATTCTGTTCAGTGATTAAGGTTTTTTGAAGTTCAACAGACATACCTCGAAACATCAAATTGCTTATTAGTTTTAAGAGAAAATAAATGAGAATGCATGTGCATGCAGGGATGAGTACGGGAACTTAGATGCCCTTGTATGCAAACGGAGAGATTCCTGTTTCTAGAAAATTAAATTATTCTTACTGAAACTATCTCCCCTTTGTGGAACTGGCTGGTACACCAAATGCTGGTACGGCAGATTTCCAGTACATACTTGGAAGTGCTGAAGTAGTCTTGCTGTGGACTAGGCTTGCTAGACCTCACAATCTCCAGCTTTGTAACTGGGTATTTTGTCCAAACAATCTTGAGAAACAGGTCTCACTCTCTCAACCTCAGAGGTTGCCTTGGAAAAAAAAAAAAGGAAGAGACATCGAAAGGTTGTACTGGATTTCTTGGCTCTGGAAAAGGAGTGTGAGGGAGATCTAGAATAAGGTGGAAAAATGAAGTTGGGAACAATACTGGGAAAGCCTAAGAAAGAATAGATAGAGAAATGATAAATTACTTCTTTATTTTTCCCAGAAGAAGGGAAAAAAGTTGAATGAACGGTACTTCCTTCAGTAATAAGAGATGATTAGTAATTACATGGCAATATAAATGTAAAGTTGCAAGTGGAGTCTTTGGATGTAGGGTGTTTTGGGGTGAAAGAGACTTGCTGCTTGCTCTTTCGAATTGCAAGGGTGACCCTCCAATTTCATATGTGGCATGTTGAAATAACCGTGTAGGCTTTTCACATGTGTGTATACGTTAATATGAGATGTTGTGTCTGAATTTCCTGAAATATTTTTGAGGTAAATATTTAACTTAGATGATCTTTTTGTTCATAATAAACAGAAGATCCATGCAATAAATTTGACTGAACTGTAATAAGATTTAAAAATGCTAATCCTGGTGATAATCACTTTTCAGTACAGGAATCCTGAATGTGTGTCTTCTGGATGTAGTTAGATCTATTCACTTTCCACTATCCTATTTCTTTGAGTAGCTTTTCCATATATAAAGCCTCTTCATAGTACTTTATTTTGCATTTTTCTACAATGTTGAGTGTCTTATAACATGGGTTCGAGCCTAGGGAATATTGAACCTTGCCTTTAACTTTGAATCTTAAAATTTCATTCTTCAGTTTAACAGTTCCCTACCTGAAGTACACTGTTACATGAATAACTTGCATTTTGTTTGAGGAAGTTAATTCTGTTGGCATTTGCTGCAATTGTTTCTATTAAGTTCATGCTCTTTGGTAATGAAGAATCTAAACCTCTTAGTATGTTTGAAACATGTGAGAGTCAGACACGACAACAAACACATCAGTGAATTCCATAAGTAGCAAGAAATTTAGTCTGAGGAAGTAGCAATAGATAACGCTGTAGTATGATTCATTTTCCACTAAAGCTGATTCACTTCTTGTGACTCATAATAAATCAATGATTTATTATAAAATGATCTTCCTCTCATTGCAAAAAGCATAGAGGTGTCCAATAAAAATAACCAGGATATTTGGTTCTGTCTGGGGAATCTGTTGAGTAGTTGCTTAACTGAAGACATTCTAGTTGTTCGTGAAAGTTCCCATAAGAATTTCATTATAAATTCCTGGTCAGAATGAATGTTTAGTGCTTCACATACCAGAGATGTCATCCACAAGTTTGATCATTTAAAGCAAGGAAAAGTGCTGAAGTAATTGTGAGCAGTTTAAAAGAAAGATGTTATGAGTGCAACTGAATTTCAATTTACCCGTACTATGACAAATTCTTTCTTTTCCCTCTCAAAAGTTTTACGATTATCGGAAGCATTCTGGGTAAGAAATGTGTTTGCAAACCCAAACTTTATAACCAAATGTATTTGAAAATTTAATCTTACAACTGAGAAGTAAAACGTCAAAGGAACAAGGTTTGAGTGTAGAATTTTAGTCTTTATGTTATGCTTTAACTGAAGAAGGATATATTTCTCCTTTAAAATCATTTCACTACATAAATTAATGCATTTGACTTGCATTAATTTAGGTGTATGTAATGAACAACAAACAGAAAATGATATGAAAAATGAAGTGGGGAAAGTACTCTATGTCCCATGTCTAAAAGAAACTTTTTCCCCCTTCTTCCCACCCCATCCCATATTTCTGCTTTAATGGTAGGCTTGAAGTCTTGAAGATTCCTGAAACTCTTGTACTGAATGCATGATCCAGAATAAATCCTCTGGCTTGAAAACACACATTGCCAGAACTGCAAGCGCATCTCTACCTTCTTTCCCCGTCCCATCGCTACATTTAAGGTCCCTGCATTGCAGCCATGCCTGGCTCTGTACCCCATTAATTACCCTTGCCTCTGACCCACAGACTTGACTTTCTGGCTTGACTTCAGATATGGCTTATTGCCACGGACTTCTCTGGTGATCGCTGCTTGTGCCTGACCCTGCTTACTGTCTGCAGATCTGTCCCTGACCATCACCTGCTGGTTCAGCTTCTTGGCTTGACCTTGGGCCTTCCTCAAATCCTCTTTGAAGACCTGGACTGTGCCTGAGCTGGTTCCCATCACTTGACTTGCTCTGCTTGGTTTAGCCAGGTATGGTGTGCCTGCACTGCTGTCGTTGAGGGTGCTGCCTTGCCTGCCTCCCTGGTAGCCCAGTTCCTAGCTCATCCTCCCAGGCAGAGCAGCCTGTCCTCACTGCTCCCTGACTGTGTACTGCTCCATACAGTGCACAACAGCCTCCTGGACTGAACTGGATCAAACAAAAACATACTGAGTTCCTTCAAAATTATGGCTAAGTCCAGGACATGGTGGTTTTTAAATCAAATTTAAAAAAAATAAAATCAAATCTGTGCTTATCAGATAAGGTCTCAAAGACTCCTTGGGTATTTGTGGGGTTTACGTGTATAATTATATTAGCGTTGCTTTCTGGCAGCACTGTCCTCTGATTCTTAGCTTAATATTTTAATTCCTGCTTCTATGTTAGCAGTTTTTCATAGCAATCACAGTCATTATTGATCTCTGGAGCTAGAATTCAATTATTTTCTTTTTCCTTCACCTGATGCCATATTTCTTATGCTTCAACTCAATCAGGTTCAGTGATTCTAGAGAGACTGTGCAGTGCTCACACTGTACTGCAGATTGTGCTTTTTCTGGCTTCTGTCTTTTTCCTAGCTAGCCATCCTAAGATTCAGTAGCATGTTAATGTGAAAGCAATCTTCAGTAACTTTTAAGAAGGAACTGTCTCAATGACAAAATGTTCAAGTTAAATTTCCAATAATTTAATTTTAGCAGTATGTTACATAGATGTCCCTTCTTTGTGTACCTGCTTTACCTGCTCAAAGCCCTTCAATATACAGGAAAGTCTAATTTCATGATTTTCTTTGTCAGTTACTAAATGAGATTTGAACTGCCAATGATGTTTTGTGTTGTTTATAAACTATTTTATAAACATGTACTTTTATAGCAAAATAGAAATACAAAATAGAAAGGCAGAAGAGAATCTTTGGTTGACCATTTCAGAAATACTTTTTTATTTATTCAATATAGGACACTGGTAATCTATTGCTGGCTTTGGATGCCTGGCCCTTACCAGTGTTTGTGTGAGGGAAATGAGAGGGGAGGCAGGCAGGAAAGAAACTCATTGTTTTCCCTTGAAATGATGCAGCAGTGTCCAAATCCTATGCAGCTGGAATTTTGGTTCAGTGCTTTGAAGTGGGATGAGACACTTCCAGTAGATTGTTATCCTTTCTGTATTTCATGACTCAAAGCTACATGCTGTGCCATCTGCTAACAGTTTGAAGCCACCAAAAACCTATTAACAGTATTGTCTGGATTACTTAACAATAAGTCTGACTAAGTGTGCCTAGAGCTTGACATGGACTCAAGATACCAAAAATGGTAAAAGTTGTGGCCACCAGAGAGGAAGTCAGGTGTAATTGAAAGGGCTGAGTGCACCACAGAAATTGGAGGCTCTCCTGTCTCGAGGGAAAGTTAGCAATGCTTGTATACAACATGATGCTGGAATTGAAACTACTTAGTTTATGGAAAACTGAAAACAAAGAGCTGAAAAATGGAGCTCAGTACCAACAAAGAGTACTCAGAGTGGAAAAAACAAGAAAAGTGGCCTTTTCTGCCATGCAGACAACTGTGCAGAGGTGGAAGGGACGTAAAAAGAAATAATGAGAAAGGCAAGACTTTATATAATGCTAGAGCTACTTGTTTTTCATGTTAGATGGAGATGTACTGTAGTAATGTTCATGCAGTATTTTCATCAGGATAATTGCATCATACTTTCTGCTATAGTTTCCTCCAAAACAACTAAATGCAACTAGACATGCAAGAGATAAACAAGTTAGAAAATACCATCAAAGAAAATGTCCTGCAACTTTTGTTCTCAGAAATCCGGGATTGGAAAGTCTGTAATGCAGGTGGGAGAGACATTTCAAAATATGCTTTGGTTGGACACAGGAGCAAGAGAAGTGAAGAGAACCCTGTTTCTCTGTCTTGGGAGAAATAAGAGTCATTCACTGTTCTTATAGCTCTCACGCCAATTTTAATTAACTCTAACATCTCAGGAATTACTATTTTTCATTGAACAGATCTAGATGGCTTTTTTCTGCTATGCAATACAGAGTTATCAAGCTTTGTCTTCTGTCTGTGTCCATATATTACTGTAGGTGGGAGCTGGGGATATAGCAGGGGGTGCAAAGCACCCTTTCTGTTCATTCATGCATGCTTTCTGTTAATGGTAGCTTCTTTTTTACTGCAGAGCTAAATTCAGTGACTTCTATTTACTGCATGGTTTCCTGCATACACAAACACAATGTACAGGAAATAAAGTTTATAGTTCTCAAGTACTCTACATTCTTAATGGCTATGCTCACAGCAGACACAGCAGGTGCAAGGTACATTGTTATGCTTCAGGTTTTATTTTAGACAGCCTGAGTCTACAGTCATCATATCTTGGTAAATATAAACCCTTGCTATATCATAGCATCATAGAATGGTTTGGGTTGGAAGGGACCTTAAAGATCATCAAGTTCCAACCCCCCTGCCATGGGCAGGGACACCTTGCACTAGAACAGGTTGCTCAAAGCCCCATCCAACTTGGCCTTGAGCACCTGCACGGATGGGGCATCCACAACTTCCCTGGGCAACCTGTTCCAGCGCCTCACCACCCTCACAGTAAATAATTTCTTTCTAGTATCTAATCTAAATATTCCCACTTCCAATTTAAAGCCATTACCCCTTGTCCTGTCACTACACTTCCTGACAAAGAGTCCCTCTCCAGCTCTTCTGTAGGCTCCCTTCACATACTGGAAGGCTACCATAAGGTCTCCCTGGAGTCTTCTCTTCTTGAGGCTGAACAGCCCCAGTTCTCTCAGCCTGTTTTCATAGGAGAGGTGCTCCATCCCTCTGATCATCTTCGTGGCTCTCTGCTGGACCCATTTCAACAGGTCCAAGTCCTTTCTATGTTGAGGATTCCAGAGCTGGACACAGTACTCCAAGTGGGGTCTCACAAGCGCAGAGTAGAGAAGTAGAATCACAAAAGGCTAGCTCTAAAGATAGTAGTCTTCACTGTGATGAAGCCAAAATCCAGATCTTTGTTTTGGTATAAAAGCTTGGTTTGTCCATCCCCTCTGCTCCCCCAAATAAAAATATTTAGTAGAAGATACAATGCATCAACCATTCTGTTGGAGAGAAAAACTAATGTGGACTAATGTTTTTTTTAAAGACAAATCATGTTAATTCATTAGGTTTACTAGTTTCAACTAGTTTTGCACTTAGGACTCGTATACAACGTAAGGAAGTTTTTAACTATCCTTCTCTTTCTTGTGATGATGTCGTGATCAGCAGTAGCGTTGAAGAGTGTCATGAGTCTTTTAGATGTTGCCACAAAATACTTTTTTTAGTGTAAAATATTTGTTTTTCCCAGTGTTTGACTGATTGTCTGTTCTGCAAATATTTATGTGCATATGAAGAGACCTATTAAAGTCGGATTTCTTACATAAATAATTCATGTAGATATGTAGGAAGACTCACACCTGCTATATAATATATTCACTGTCTTTTAGTATTGAAATACTTGCTCTATTTTTAAATAGTTTTCAAATATGTGATCTAAGTGTCTAACTGCAGCAGATAAGAAATAACTCCAATGTTTTCTTTTGCACTGTAAGTAAAACTAAATTCAGAACAGCTCTGAATAATGATATAAAAATTAGATGTTTAATTTAGACTGGGCTTCAGTCCATATTATTCTTAGTCCATTATTTATAAGTGGGTTTATGCTTTACTGTTCTCGTGTATTTACAAACTTGGTAAACCCTTAGTCTTTGAGGTCACCATTTCTTTCTGCTAAACCATGTATTGAGCAATTAAAGTAAAAAGTCTTATACGTACTGTTCCTGTTCTTCATTATTACCTAAACTTACCTTTATTCTTTGTTATTCTTTTAATTTCTTTCCTGAACTTTTTTCTTTTGCAAAATAGTCAAGCAAAATATATCAATTTCACAAGTTCACGATAGAAGCACATTGAAGAAAAAACGAAAGTTGAGTAATATTTTAGATTCAAAGGTTACTTCGAAATTACAAATTTCAAGACAAACTTCATTTTTTTATAGTGATAGTGTGGTCTCTTTGTCTGGTTTTCTCAATGGACTTTGGAAATATTGGAAGTATTAAGTCACATTTTTACCTTTAAATGTGTGACATACCACATACATGGTTAGTACATACAGAATTAATGAAGCATAAACACTAAATAGATTTGTATTTGTATTTGGTGTGCTGTTAAAACTACCTCAGGATTTACCAAATAGTCCAACTCTTCTCATATCTCAAGGACTGAGTGTGTAAAACCAAGTCAAGGTTGGACACGCCTTTTTTTGGGAGTTACAATGAATGTTGATAGATGACAGCTAGTTTTACTGCCTACTATTTTTTATCTTTTAGACCACATCACAGGTTTAATGATGTCCTGACATATCCAGAAAGGCTTGTGACACTGACTGGGGAGGAAATAGTCAGCTGGGGTATTTTATTTTCCAAAAATAACGCATTTCAGGAACTTGGGAGGATGAGCTTGCTGCAGAGATGATTCTCCTTTCTGTCTAAGCCAGACAGGGGGAGCACCAAGTCTGGATATTCTCCTGCAGCAGAGCCACTTCTGGTTTACAGGTGCCTTCAGAATAACTTGTTCTCAATGAATATTTTGTCCTAAACTCTGAGATAACAGAGCTGATAGCATGAGATCATCTCTAGATGTTTGTTCTTCCAGCCTTCAGGCTGTATTTACATAGCCCGAGTTGACTACAGGATGACTGTAATTTATTATGCTTAATTGGAGTAGAAAACGTGGAAAAGTAGCCAGCAGAGACTGATGTAGAAAGCTCTTTGCTACTTACCAGAGGGGACAGTGTTTCTGGGTTTTTATTGTATTCTTATTTGGAGTCTTTGATGGAGTTGAATGCCAAGGCTTTCTGTGAAAATCATTGCTCTCAGCCACTTAGCATATCTTCTTTGGTAACATGTATTTTACATGATGGGTTACTGTTGGGACTGTATCTCTATATTAACAGCAGTGAGGAGAATCAACGTGCACAGCAAGTCCACAAATGAGTGGATGTGGGTAATGCAGGGGCTGCACTCAATTACTGCTCAGTAGCTGCTGGATTTTTGTCTTGATATTTTCATACCCAGTTGCTATAAAGCACTGCTGTAGCATGTTGGATTTGCCTATTCTGCACTGACTCCTTTAGTGGGAGGTCCAAGTAGGCTAGATGAGGCTGAAAAATGTTTATAATTGGTTTATAATTTACAGAGTCTAACATGATTTGGCTTTCAGCATGCAAACAAAAATTAGGTTTTTAATATAGTTCAAACAAGTCATAACAAACAAGTCGCTGGCAATGCTCCTGGTGTAGAGAAGTCTTATCTTAACTGACTAAGACTGTATATTAAATTATCACAAACTCTTGGAAGTTAATATTAACTCAATTAGATGGAAATCACCATTATACTATATTTTGGAAATTCATTAAATAAGGAAGTTTGCGCTTATGTTCAGTTGCGTCAATTCTCTTATGATTGATTTTGTTTGCATCTTTATCTTTCTTCAAGTACTTGGCAGTTGCTAACTGCTAGAGAGCAGTCATACCTATAGTTAAAATACAATCTAAATTGTTAGCAGGATTGAAAAAAAACTGTAGCAACATCCAATTTTGCCTGAAGACTTGCAACTAATGACTTTCTGGGTTTTTTTGGGTTTTTGTGATGCAATTTTCTCTGTATGTTTGGGGAAAAGGCCTGCCTGTATTCTCCTAGCAAGGTAAGATACCTACTGTTGCAGAAATACATTCTCGCTTGTCAGTCACTGCATTAAGTTTCTCTGGTTTTGGGCACATGTATGACCAAAAAAAATTAAGAACTTTGATTTTTTCATAGCTCTTTTGGAGAGAGTAATGTATTTTAGTGACATTTCAAGTGTGATATCCCATTTGTATTGGTATTGCATAGCCACAGGGTATTTTGATAGAGTTCCCTGTGCAAAATATTTTGTTTGTTAAGTTTGGCTGTGGAGACGAAGAGCTACAAAGGTTTGAAATGCCACTCATGGACTTCACACTAACATGTAGCCTAGAACTGTTGACTAATAGGAAACAGATTAGCTGTGAGAGTCTGAAGTATGGCTTTCGTTACTGAAATGGAGGTTCTTGCTCACTTAATCCTTAGTGCATCTGCCAAAAAGCCATTACGAGAACATCTGATTTTTTTTTTTATTATTTTATTTCAGCAGAAAAATTTTATCAGAGTCATGAATATATACAACATTTTTATTTGGAAGTATTGCTTAACCCCTTTCTGAAAAGAAGATTGTAGAAAAAAACTCCTTTTAAAGTTTAATTTGAATAGGTAGATACAGAAGGAGTCCTTAGACTGTAGCTGATGGTGCAGTGGAGCCTCTGAAGGGTTCCAGTTATGCTATAATAGATACGGTAAAAAAGCTATAGAATAAAGAAAAAAAAAAACTGTTAACAATAGGATGCAAGTATCTCAGCTGGCACTAGCTAGCTTATTGCTTCTGCAATCAGTGACGTAAAATCTGTTTGCAACAGTACTAGTTACCATATAGTTTTGTAATTGCAGAAATAAAAGCTAATGAGTCTTCTGAAGGCAAAATATTTTACTGTATGTTGTTTTTTATTTCCTCCTCTGCTGTTTCGGGTTAATAAATTCAGACAGAGAGCAGAAGCAGTTCTAGCATGAATGTGATCATTGCAAATTTCTACCTATATATGCAGGTGTCAAAGACTTTTGTTGGTTTTTTACCAATTTTGACTGTTACTTGTACTTTCATGTCAATGTTAATTTGCATAAATTGAACCTCAGTTGCATAGAGATAATGACAGAACTGCAGGGATGCTCCCTTCTCTTTTTCTATTCATAGGTTTGAACTTAAAAATAATACTGGAATTTAAAACTTAATCTTCTAATTATGGTATAAAAATTTCATAAAGAAGTAACAAACAAAAACTGAAGATATCTCCTCATGACTCTTCTTTCATCCCAAGCCTCGTCTAAAAACCTGAAGGTAGTACCCACATTTTTGCCAAGTTATTCTACTTCAAAGGGACGCTCATGATCTGCAGTATTATTTCCCTAGAAATCTAGGCCATGTCTGATTTTTTTCTTTTTTATATGCTGGCTTTCTTAAATTCCTCAGGATTTTTTCTGTTTATACATTTTATATCTATATAAATATATTCTATGTTAGATATAGCAACTATATACTTATATTAGGCATACTCCCCATTCTGTTACAACCTGATTACTTTTTTTTAAGTGCTTCAAGAGTAGAACTTCAAAATTGGTCAGTGTCTTATTCTTGTTCTTCTAATGAGTTGTTGTTAGAAATAGCATCTCACTCCAAAATATCCATCCTCAGTCCACCCTTTCAGAGCTGTCCGTAACAGGACATGGTTTTGTCAGTTCCTCATTTTATAAGGAAACCTCTGGTGTTAAATCTCTTGCATGACACTTACTGCACCATGACCTGAAGCAAATGTTTGTCTCATATTTCATAATATGGGCTGACCAGTGGGAGAAAGCAAACCTGAAAACGTGGAAAAGATGCATGTGTCTTGCAAAAGCAACTGTAACCTATTTTTATCAGGGTCCAATCTTTTTCCTTCTGTCAGAAGGATGTAAACCCACAGAAATAGGGCCTGCACAGGTTCTGACATAGATACATTACCTATAACGTGGATATCAGAACTTTTGTCCCTTGCTCCAAAATTTACCCTACTGCACTTCACAGGACTGAGTAAATTGGCTGAATTTGACAACTTCTGAAAAAAGCTGGGTAGAGCATCTTTTTATGCTTGAGGGCAGGAAGCGCTTTTATGAATTGCTCACTTTGCCTTTCAGGTGGCTGCAGTATTGCACCTGGAGTTGTCCCTAGGGTATCTCCGGGAAACGTAGGTAGTGTGTTGGCTCCTCATCAGCAAACCAAGTGAGAACGAGCCCTGGCATAAATAATAACGCAGCCCTGGTTATACAGAGGATGAAGTTAATGAGCGAAGCTTTGTCTTTGACATCAATTTCTGTCTTTCCCTTGTTGCATCAGACTTACAGTCTTTCAAATGCAGATCTCCAGCTCAGGTTTTGCAGCGTGGGGCTTCCATGGGCCCTGCTGACAGCAGGGAAGTGAGCAGTTTCTCATGTTTCTGGGACTGTCTGATCAGCTTTTCAGTGTGCTTTCTGACACAGCTCAAATATACTGTGTTGTGGGTGTCTCTGCTTCTATCCTGAGACTTCTCTCAGGAAATAGCTAAGCTAATTTTAGAAGCAAAAACAGTTGAAAGAGGCCCATTGCAAACACAGCCAGAGTATCTCCCGTCTAATCAGTTATGAAATCTGATTGATGCTAGAGCTTTTTCTTAGCAGAATGTTTATTAATCTTGGAGGGGGTGGGGAGAAAAACAACACGAGATCTTTTACAAGGCAGACATAAATGAACAGAAGCTCTTTAAAAATGAACTTGTGGGAACTGGGAGATTGATGCAATACATCACAGGGACAGAAAGGCCAGACAACAGCTTTTCCCAGTACATGTTGGCATAAAATCAGATGGAGAGAAAAGAAACTATGGTACTTTTTGCCTGACATGACCTGAGGAAAAATACTGGCTGTTGTGCAGCTCTTGCATGCTTATCTTGGGCATATCATATTCTGTGGTGATTAAAATACAATTTCTGGTGACAGCAGGAACCCAAATGCCCTTCTGAATTGTGTGCAAAGTGCGACAGTTGTTCCTTGAGCCCAGGTCATGTTTCAGTGTATATTTTAGCAACAGCTTTTTATTGCATTTGATATCTATATCATTGCTCTGAAAGAAAAAGCAGGAAACACAAAATCTTCTAGCAACATTTTGTTCATAAGGGGAAAGGTAACCTGCTGTCAGGGTCTATGAATGTTGTATGGGTTCACACTGTGCCAGGAAGGCAGGGAAGACAAAAATGAAATGACTCTTCTATTTTAACATCTTTCATCTAAATTCTTTTGCTTCTTTTTTTTCTCTTTCTTTCTTTTTTTTTTTTTTTTTTAAAGTTGTGTTGCAGGATGAACAGCTGCAAAAGAATACTATTCTCTTGCTTTTTGCACCATGAGTAGAACTAGTGTTGTTTCTGCAGCAGGACTACTCTTGCAGGCTTCTGCCTTCTTAGGCTGTCTACAGGAACCTGTGAGATGAAGACAGTACTAAAGAAGATTCTACAAGCTTCTTCACTTGTGTTCTGTCATGTGTCTCATTCATTTTATGGTGTCTGCTTCCAATTTACCCACTTGGGTTGGGATTTTTTTGAGCATACTGAGGATTTTGTTTCAGCTGAGTCTTTAAATAAGTATTAGTTGACCTGAAAATGTTACTGGGATACAGGCATGAGAAACAGACTATAACCCAAATAGAGTAGGTTTAAAACTTAAAAGTTTGAGCCTGGCCTTAAATACTAATGAAATTTTGGCTGCATATTATAGCCCAAGTTACAAGGTGCCGCATTATTTGGAACTGTACATACATTTCTCCTCTGATTGCTACACGTGAAACAACCAATTTCCTCTCATTTTCAGTAAGATTATGCTTCATGGTCTTCCTTGTAATCAGCTTCAGAAAAAGGGCATTTTTTACTAAAAAGAACTCTCATAAAGAGCTGTCATAAACCTAGTGTCATTCTAGAACACTTTGTTACAACTGATTGTGCCTCAAATGTCATCTTTGGGAAGAGTTTTTTTATCTCTTTAGTCTGGGCCAAAATGAACACTGATGAGCTATTTCTCATGTGATTGAAGTTCTCAGAGCACAACTGATAACAGCAGTAACAGTCATGTAGCGCACAACTTGTTATAACCCTCTGCTGTAGAGCTCTTGCCGCAAAGTTTAGTGGGAGCAGATGAGTCTGTGCTGAAAGCTCTTAACAAATCCTACACAGAGCATTTTTGGAGAACTGTAGAACTTACTCAAGGATAAATGTAACCATCAAGCATGAGGCATGGGAGTGAGAGCCCTAAGATAAGGAAACTGTTCCACTACTCATGTTCTTAAAATTACTTTGTTGCTCAAGTCACTTCTGAGCCAAAACCAATCAGACATTAGACCTCAGCAAACTTATGAATGTCAGAATTATTTTTGGAAAATTTTGGATCCCTCCTTCATTTAACCACATATTTTGCCAAGATATGATGTGCGGCCCCAATTCAAAGAAACTGTAAATACTACAATTTATCCAAATTATTGTTCCCTTGCTATGCTTAAACTTCAAAGAAAAACAATTTCTTAATAGTTTGCATGATGCTATAAATATTATTTTTTTATTGCTTACTGAGAAAACAGCAGCATTTCATGAGTCATACTTATTGTGGGGTCTGTGGACAAAGCTTTCAAGGCCTTATGTGTTCTCACAATGTGAAAAGGCCTTAAGGTTCAACAGTCTTGCTGCTTCCAACAATAAATCAAAGACAGATTCTTAAACTACTTTGACATGAATAGCTGAACCTTCTTCAAGAAACACCTTGGTAACTAAGTTGCTATCAGATCTGAGCACAGGAAGGAAACTATATACAATGCCTCATTAAGGGTCAGATGAAGAAAAATGCACAGAAAATTTCTCTAGGTTTGCTTTGAGTCATCAGTCGGTGTGATGGAGGTAATGTGTTTAGTGAATGCTTTAATGCAGAACCACCAGGAGTGTTTTGAGGTGGGGAGGAGGTGGGCTGGGATATTTTTTACTAATTTATTTACTTGAAATGAAGCCTGCTTAAAAGAAGTAGAAATTTATTGCAGGTGGCACAAATCCTGTTCTGTTACATCTCTCTAATCCTGCTGAAGTCAGTGGCAACAGAGAGAAGGATTTGGCCCTCATTATTATAATTTAGAACTTTAAGCCAAGTGACAAAAACAAATCTTGAAAGGGCAGTGCTTTTCTAAGCGTCCAAATCCTTACCTACATAAATATCTTCTTCAAATGAGTACCTTTCTGAGAACCTGAAACAGCGCTTGATCCATCCAGAGCTTCAGGCATTTTGCTGTCCTATGTAAGTATCAAAAGATGTGAAGTTCAATTAATGCATCTAAATGGTTAACCAGTTTTTTTCTGAACGACAGCTGAAATAAAAACCATATTCTGTCATTTGACACAGTTTTATCTTCCATACCTATCTGACAGAAAAGAGAAGTGATCAGAGCTGCAGTGAGGATTGGATCGCTGGTGACTGCTGGAAGCAATTGAGCAAGATTCTTTGAAGAAATTCACTGTCTTCAAATATTTCATCTAGAAACATCTATCCACCTTTGCAGTGGATCTGAGGAAAGCTATGATACACTGAACCACACTGAATGATCTTCTGACTGACCAAATCTATTCCATAACACTGTCAAAAAGCCCAGTAAATACATATGGGAATAATTTCCATTTATGTGCAAGACCAAATATAACTGACCTTGTAATACATTTCTGCAGACAGTCACGTTTATGAACTTTACATCTGCAGAGATTGCATTCAGATTGCCTCAAATGTTTTGCCCAAACACAGAAGGCTAAAATGAAGCTCTCAGTTTAACTGTTCTTCTTCCTTTTGAGAATGAGGTTCTCTTGAAAACTTTGGGTTTCTTGATTTTGCACCTACTCCCTCTCTGCTCACCTGCTTACAGAATTTGCAACATTGCTTGTAGAACTTTTTGAAGTATCTTCCTGTTATATTCTTTTTACTGTCCCCAAGCATGATTTTGCTCTACAAACTTGATGAATGCCAAATAAACTACAGTGAAATATTTGACTGCACTGGAAATTTGCTTTTAGCATTGGTGGTTTTTTTGTTTAGCTGCACTGTGAGTTCCATGAAACAACAAGGTACTCAAGCACAGACCTCTCCAATGTTCAGCTTGCTTACAAATAGTAAGTGACTGCTTCCTTGCCATCTTTCCTATTTATAGAGGATTTTCAGTATGTCATGGGGTACTAATAGCATTTCCATACAATGGATCATTCACTTTCTGCTATGGAGAAATCAAAAGCTTTTGTGGCTTAGAAGATACTATCAGTGACTAAAAGCAATGCTAGAACAAGTAAATGAAGGTTTACTTTGTATTTCTTTCACAAGCGTTCACCCAAACCCAACCCTTTCAGGTTCAGCCTGAAAAAACAGGTTGAAATAGATGAGAGCAGACATGGAGATGCTACTTCAGGACAAGATGAAGTAATGACTAACTAAGTTTTCTGTATCTGTCCTTCCCTAAGAAACTAATTCAACTCTTTGGGAACCACTGTGAAAATTCAAACCTGATCCCTACGGATCAGCTCCATCTATATTTTCCCTAGCTAGTCTCCCATTTTTCCATTGCAAATTTAGCTTCAGAAAGAGTTAGTAGGTAGAGCTAGCTGGGTCTCATATCTATACCGCTGGTCTATGAGTTCTGTTCTGTTGTTTCAAACAGACTCTGTTCTGTTTGGCTAGTTAGGAGAGCGCGTCTCCACAGCTTTACACCAAAATCCTTAGATTTGTGCAGAAAACCTGACAAAGGTTAACATATTTTTCCTGTGTGGTACAATCTTCTGTGATCCATAAAGGGAAAATAAGCATTTTTTCTTTCTTTTAATTTATCTATTAAATTCATGCCAATGCTATTGAAATATAAAATACATACAGTGGTAGGACATATAGAAGTGTTGCATTGTCAAGTTTAAAATTAGTAGATGTGAAATGACAAACAACTTCTCAATATTATTTCCTAAATAAGGCTGAAGGACTAATGATGATCTCTTCAATGAAGTTCTCTGCACCCTTAGGATATTTATTGATTAATTTTTTTATTGGAGATTATTGTTCAGTGTATACTTCAAGACTATCAGCTCCACTGACTTACAATCGCTTTAGCACTTTTGAAGTTATGATTTTATATTATTTTAGAAATGGAAGCTCTGGGTTCTCTTAAAGTTTAATAAGTAAACTCCATATATTTCTGGGCATCAAAACGGGGACTGTTGGTTTTTTTTCACTGAAATGTCATGGGTTTGCACAAAATGCAATTTATTTTTTTTTTTTGATCACCTAATACACCATCTGATGATAAAGAAATTAGGGGGGAAAAAAACCTCTCTAATTTTCAGATTTCATATTATTTACATTCAATCAATATGAAAGTTAATCTGGTAGCACAGCAGAAAGGATCATATTACAAAATACTGCCTCAGACAAAATGTTGTTTCCAACTGGACTTCATATGATGAGATCTGATAGACCTTTCAGTTCGTTGAGGTATTTTTGTTCCTTGCCTGGAGGAGATGCAAAGGAGACTTAGGACAAGAATTTGTCAGTATATATAAATAGATCAGTCATAGAAATCACATGTGCATCAATTGCATCTGGTCCTGGTCTTTTAGTTTGAAGATCAGGATAAAATATTGAATCACTGGGGTCAGAGAAAAGCACAGGCAAGGGAAGTCAATCCATTGTCAGCAAGTATGTTTCCAAATATAGTATAGTTTAATTGTCTTTCCTTGTTAGGCCTGTTTTCTAGGATTTAAAAATAGCTGTGAACGCTCTTTAATCAAGAGTTGCAAATGATGATCTGGCAGTGACCTGTGCTGAGCATCCTGCAGATCTGTGCTGTCTGGGTGGTCATAGTGGGGACAGATTTATGAGTTTTCCTGAATGCCTCCTGGACAGCTGGGAGGCTGCCGCTCTTTTTGGCATATAAAGGAATACCGGTTGTGGCAGTGACAAAAGTTAAAGTTGGTCCATGCCCTTTGCCTTTAGAAAACTATCTCCAGTGAAAAACAAGGAGCTGGGATTTATCTCGCCCACTTTAGATGTGTAGGTGCTGTTACTGAGCCCCTTGCCTGGCACTGCACTAACAGTGCAGAGAAGTAGGTTCATCTGGACTGTCATTTGCCTGCTCTATTTTAAACAACTTTCCATTTAAAGCAGAGTAAACAACTTTCAAATGTCTATTTCTCTTCACTAATCTTAAAAGAAAGCTAGGTAGCAAGTCCAAACATAGAATTTTTTATTTAGGAGCGTGAAGCTGGGCAAAACGCCCTCCTCCTCAAAAGAGGCTGTCGATAGAGCCTACTTTCTGCTTATTCTGTTCATCAGAGTCCTGGTAAGAATGCTAATTTTGCAGCACCTAGTCAAAATCCCAAAGAGGCTTACATGTCCTCTGGGGACCTGCTGGAGGAGCTGCTGTAGTGACAGGTAATCAAATTTTTCCACCCCAAGCACTTTTTGTGGGTCCTGCATCCAGTGGGGACAGAATGCCAGAGTAAAAACTGGCACCTACTCCCTTTACTTCTTCTCTCCATTATGTCCTCTCCCTTATGTTCTCTTCCTTGTCACCTCTTATGTCTAGCATAAGGGGAATTAGCACAATATATACCCTGCTTTATTAAAATATTTCAAACTGATATGTACCAAACTCTTAGATTTAGACCATGCTGGTCCAAAAGGTGTAAGTCCTGTCCTCTACTGCTCTGTGGGGAAAGAGGAATTTTGAGGAGGAAACTGCCTAGTGATTCACAAGCATTTTTAAGAGTTGGTCCAAAAGAGTTCTGCCTGCCCCTTTAATTTACTGTATTCACGTCGGTGGTTCTTTATCAGTGCTTTTCCTATTTATACTGTACTTCAACTTTTCTAAAAGATTAAATGGACTATTGTTTCTCCAACTGTTTAAAAATAATTTCTTGCTACAGGCATTAGCTTATTTTATGTAATTGGGCCAAACCTTAATTGAATGTATGTCTGTATCATTCCACTAATTTCAGTGCAAAAGAACTCATGGGAACTGGTAACGGAACTGGAACTATGCTGATTAAAAGCAACTGACTGTGTGACCCAAACCAGCAGAAATATCTTTGTGCATTTTTGTAATGTCCTCTGAAATCGAATAAGAAAATTATTGAGGAAACTTCTGGAGGGAGGAAAATATTGCATTATTCCTGCATATTGTATTGTCTCTTTCAAAAATGCCTCTGAAGTAAGAATGACTCATTTTGAAAAACAGTAATTAAATATCCATGAAAGAGCTGAAAACTAGATGGTTACAGTCACTACTACAAATGGCTTTCCATCAGCTTTAATGGGAAATTTCAGTGAAATATCCAGGGTAAGTCATTAAATGCATTGGGAGGCAGGGTTGCCTGAGGTTGATCCAACAGAATAACTAAGACCTCTTAAGTCACAAGAAGTATTACAGTGTGGTCCTTATTTTGGTTCCCATTGCCCCTCCTGCATCTCTCTCTTCTCGTATTACCTTGTTTATAATTTTTTCTTGTGCGTTGCAGAGCAATAGTAAATGTCTGCAAATATCATTAACTTGATGCTTGGTTAAAGTAAATGAGAATGGGGTGGGAGAAAAATTCTGAGCACCTAGAGTAATGCTTTTATAATCTGATAAAATATTTTCAAGAAGACAAAAAGTAATCCCTGTGAAATGAACTCTGTTCCTAAATGGTCAACAGCATGTTAGAATCTGGACTGGTTCTTCTCAAAGACAAGCTGGTCATGGAGCTCATAATCAGCCTTTTCTAAACATCAAGGCAATCAGAGTTGTGGAAAGTTAACTGCTACAGGTATTTCTTCTTTTGCTTGGGACTCAAGTTAAATGTCTTTTTCTTTTTTTTTTTTTCCCTCCCTCAAATATTGTTGTATTTGAGATATCCCTGTATTGTTCAGTCATTTTTAAAGCTGCCTTAACTAAGCTCTTCAGCACCTTTATGTCTCCAGTCTCACTAGAAATATTCAATTACGTGTTCTCTGTTCTTACACTGTGGCTTTGTGCCGATGGCCCTGATACAAGCTGAAGTTTTTCTTAAGCAATGACCATCCAAACTCTGACATGCAGTGAGAGGGACACTCATAAATTCTGATGAGGCAAAAAGTAGTGTCCCATTCAGATGAGCCTTAGTTACTGCACACAAAACTTTATGGTACTATAAAGTTTTGTTTCTTTCCTCTTCTTCGGTTTGAAAAGTTCTGCTATTTATTGTTCTCTATTGTTTCATACTATTTATAACCTCTAGCTATCCAGGTCACCCTTACTGTAGCTCCCCTGCTAGTTTAGAAGAATGTTATTGTCTTCTTTCTGTCTAAAATTACTCCAGTGTGCTTTATCTTCTCTGTTTCCTTTTATTATTCTTCCTCAGATCATTGTTCTTGATGTTATTTCTAAAATGAATGTATTGATTTCCTGTCTCTTCCCTATCTTTTGTTTATTAAGATGATAAATGTTTTAAGAAAGCCTGTCATTTATTACATATATTGGATCTCTGATCTTACAAGAAAATTGCTATACCAAATTTAAGAGCTGAATCACAAATGTAATAACTCCAGAAGAGCCATCCAACACCTCTGTGTTGTTTCATTCCTTCATTTCCAGGTTGCTGGTAACAAAGGACTATTTGTTTTTCAGGAACAGCCATATGATGGTTTGCATTTACATCTCTGAAAATAACTCTCAGTAAATGTCTGTCAGACAAACTGCTTCTAAAAAGATGCTGCTGTAACTAAAGAAATAAACATATTAAAGTTCTTTCATTTTCTTTAGCTCATAAATTGGATACATGCAAAGCTTGAAAGTTCCAGGTCCATAAATATGCCACGTCTTGACCATTCATGCTTCAGATTTAAAATGCTTCAGAGTTAGATGATCCAAAGCCAAAAGTTGACCATGGCTCACGAGCTGCTGCTGCTTTGGGTTTAAAAGCTGTAAGCATGGGAAATCAAAGTTTCATTTTCCTGCCTGGAATCCTACACCAGCCTAGCTTTCTTCAATCTGGTAGTGTTAAACGTTTTGATTTAGAAGTGAATGCTTTGTCTGACAGTTTTGCACTTTTGCTTGCTTAGAACCAAGCCTTAGTTGGTATAAAATCACATACCCCTACTGCTGGGGGAACCTCCTGCCTCAGGAGGCATAGCAATGCCCTCATTGCTATGCATAAACTTTAAATCAGACCTTAGTATCTCCTGTCTGTCTGTTTCTGCTGAGGTGCTGCAGTTAGATTTCTCTGGGAAAAAGCAGGCAAGGCTTGTCTTGCAGAATTGAATAGTCCTTGGGCGCAAAGGAAGGGAAAAGGGGCACATGAGCAACTGAAAGCCGGTATGAATATGAGGAGATGGAAAGGAATGGAGCTATGAAAAAGAAAAATGGATGAAGGGCAATGGACCTGCAAGACTGGCAGAGGGTGGAAATGGAGAGGTGGACACTGCTTCTTGCTTGTTTGCTCAGAAACATCAGGAGGACAGTATCCCAAAGCATTCTGCTGGAGGCAGAGGCTGGAGCACCCAGCCCCTGCATCCAAAGGGCAGCGTGGGCAGTGCTGAACTTCAGTGCAGCTATGGCGCCGTTTCAGCATGTGATCTAAATAATCAAAACAAAAGAAAACCCAGCCCACCTGTTGGAACAAGGCTGGATACCATCGACTTGAGTGGAATTTCGCTCCATCAGAGGTTTATTCCAGTCAAGGTACTAAGAAAGATAAACATGAATGTATGCTTATACCCTGAATTCAAGTTAATCGAGTTAGATAAGGCAAGAGAAAGTAAATATAAGTAATACTATAGACCAGGATGCCAACTGATCTTGTGATTTGACAGGTCACTTCTCAATATTTGTTCTGCTAAAAGGAAAACTTGTGTATTTCTTTGTAATGTTTGTCAATGGATTTGTGTGTTTGTCCTTGTGCTTTTCTGCTGCAGCGCTCTAAAGGAGATAAGGAGTGATTAATGTATCCTGCTAACAACATGAGCACTCTGAATGACACACCAACTGCTGCCACTGAAGCCCAGCGATGACTATAGCAAGAGGAAGATGTGTTATGTGTACAGTATGTAAAAGGATCTGTGGGGAGCTGAGGATGTTTACACAGCCATAAAGTGAACAGGTGTGAGTGACTCCAAAGAAAACTAACATCCTGTTTATCAAGGGAAGTCTCTTGTTTTTTCACCAAACGAGTTGTCCTTGTGTTTGCATCTCTGGACAAGAGGAATAGGGACCAGTAGTAAAAATAGCTGCAGTATCAAACCTTCTTCCTGAAAGCTGCTTTGCATGGGGGGTGGTTGAATGGCTCGACTCAGGCAGAGAGATGTAGTTGTGCAGTCAGCTCCTGGGTGGGAGTCCTGCTTTATCTCCATGCAATAGAATAATTTCCATCTGCTTGGTTGGAGCAGAAACCCTCTCTGTTACTGACAATACTTGGCATAGTGCTGACACTAGAACTACAATTTTCCATTGTTGTTTTGACCTTCAGATAACTTCTTTTATGGACAAACGTTTACGAGCTGCACATTTTCTATTTAATGTAACTGACATTCTGCCATATTGGCTTTTCTGCTGCATTTTCATTAGCAGAAGAAAACTGCAAAACAGTGGCTGCATGTAGATGACTTCACTCATTTCTAGTAAGGCCTTACTGGGTGGCACCAAAGGGTGATGTCCTGGCCACTGGAGACATAAAGCTGTAGACTTAACTCTAGATCTCAGTGATTTCCAGATCCAAATTAGAGATGGAAATATTTTTTTGGTCTCTTTCAAGCCAGTGAAAGTCATGTCAGGATCTCAAGAGTCAAAGAGCATTTTTTTCCATCTTGTACGTAATGACAAACAATAAATATTCTATTAGGCCTCACCAGGGCTGTAGCAACAGCAGCGCAGGGGCTGTGATGCATGTGTGCAGATTTGCAAAGGGTTTCATTCATGATGCTCAAGAAGATGGAATAAAGCCACATTCCCTCTTGCCCAAGTGAGCTTGAAGTGGAAACTCAGTGTGGGATGGACGCTGGCTGATGATCACAATGGCTCCCTTGTGATACAAGTGATTGGGAGCCTGACTGGGAACAAGGGGCTATGGAGGACTGGGGGTGCAGGCTCCAGCTGGGGGTTTGGTGACGATAGGAGGGAAGAAGGAGCTGCAGCTGCCTAGTCTCCCTTCTTGAGGAAGAAGGAGCGTAGATGGGCAGTGCCTTTGCAGAAAGCAAATTTGCAGGTTTAAGTTAGATCAGCCATAGAGCATTTACAAAAAAAAAAAAAAAATAATATAAGGAAAAAAAAGGCAAAGAAAAAAAAGACATAATTTTGTTAGTTTTAGAGGCACGTACTACTATTGATGTATGATGGGCCTGATAACTTCTTATGCTGAATAATGATAATAATAAGCTAACTTTAAAAAGAAAACAGGCACCTTCATATATGAAGCAAAAATATTTAAGCTGTATTTGCAAAATGTAACCCCTGACTGAACTTTGAATTATCTGCTTCTAGAAACGGAGGCCAATGCCTTTTTATAGCAGCATACTGACAAGGGTAATTTATGTATTTCACAGTATAGAAAATTCTGGAGGCAGTGTTATTTTTAGCTGTGTAACCTTTGAGCATATTCATCTATATACTGGTAAATTAGTTTTTAACAGGTGAATGACTTAATATAGCAAGGCAGATGAATTACAGATGTGGATAATGTCTGTCCAAATTGCTTTTTTTCCTGGGTCTAAATTATTCATCTGGGATGGCCAGAAGCCAGCTATGGGGATTATTGATAAAAGTGAGTTAAGAATAGATTAGAACATTTCTCTTGTGAAGTATAATGTTTCTCTGTTGACTGCGTTCTTTTTCCATCTTCCATTAAGCACTACAAGCCAGACTTTTTAAACTCAATTTTAAACTATTCACATTTTGTTTTAATTACATTATTATAAATGCTTGAGCTCCTTGTTTATCGGGTGAGGGATGTTCTGTTAAAAGAATTAATGTTGTCGTAAGCAAGAAGACAAACATTTCAGCATTTTGCTTAGCGTTAGGTTTTGTGGAGAAGTAAAACTCTTTTCTTCTAAGGACTTGCCAGCTGTCTCAGCTGCGCAGATGAAATGTGCAATACCCACAAATTTTAGTCAGTGGTGCAAGTACAGTTAGCATTCTTCCATAGGTATCAAAGGTTTAGATCAGCTGTGGTTTTGTATAGATTTTGTTCTCTGTCTCTTTTCACTGTTGCTCTCTATTTTTACTGAAACCTGATTCCTGAGGAGATTAAAGAAGTCTTTGTCCTGTACCAAAAGATGAAGGGATGGAGTTACATATGGAGAATTAATTTGAAATGGGATATTGGAAAAAAGCGTAATTCGTTCTAAAGCATAAAATAAATGAGATTTTAATCTAGAAGGTGTGCAAGAAAGCTTTAATAACTATGAAATATAAATGAAGACTGTACAGTGGTGTAATAAACATGAAGTGACTCTGTCCTTATGAAGGTCATAAGGACTTTTTTTCTACTGCAATGAAGTGAGAATGAATACTTTGTTGCATCTGAGAATTATATGGGCTCCCACCTGTCATGTAGAGGTTATAACTGAAATCAAGAAAATGGGCCACAAAGGTAAAAAAAAAAAATAATTATTCATTAATGAGGAAACAAAAAGGTATAGAAACACTGAGTTGTCCAAATCCCTGACATTTCTTATGGAGCAGAATTAGAGTATTTGAGTCCTTGGTCACCTTTCTCCTATGTCATGGTGAATAGCTGGAAGGGAGGAATGGTAAAAACAGTAACATTGAATAATTCTGCTGTTCTGTACCAGAAGTGTGGAGAAAGGACAGCAGGCCATAACCAGGTAAGCACTAGGGGTTAAAGATTCAGCTCTAAATTCTGCCCTTGTCTTCTTGTGTCATCAGCATATATTTTCTTAGTAGTTTTTCTCCAGTGTGTAATGAATATAATTCTTTCTCTTATGTGTGTTGTCAGAATTATTCTATTTGTTTCCACAAATGCTTTTTTTCCAGTCCCTAGATTAACTTTTTCTATTGTGTACTACATTTCCAAGTGACTTTTAAGTGTAAGATAACTGTAAAGCAAACTGCAATCCCTCAGCTGTGCTGGTAATACAAGAGAAAGTATCATCCTAAACATCTTTTCTGGCAGCCTCCTGGCTTCTGATCTTTCTCCAGCTCTAGATTTTGGGGCTATTGGATACGGTGGGTAACTTGATAAAGTGAGTAAAGATAGTTAGTCTTTAAAGGAGTGGAGGCTATCTGAGGTGCAGGTTGCACATGTGACGATACTGCATTTAAAACATCCAGCCTTCTTATTTTCATCTTTCCTGTTTTTAAATTTGTGTGTAACTGGGACAACTGGGAATGCTGTAATGGTATGAACTGTGGTGGTGCCTCTCAATGAAATGTCGTTGCTACTGCAGCCACTATTCAAATGGTCTTCTCCTAGAAAAGGAGATTTGGTAAGAAATAGCAAATGGGGGCTCTGTGGGAAATGGAAGCTGAATGATAACATGATTTAACATACATAACCTTTATAGAGGCCGTGCAATAAATTATCAGAGTTAACAAAGTATAATCACAGAATGTTGGAAGAAGATAGCTCCAGTGTGGTTTAAAAATGATACCATCTTTCAGAAGATATATTTTTTTTCCCCATGTTAATGTGCTAACTTATGATATATATCATATCATTAGACATGCAGGTTTTTAAGATTACTTTTGTTATTCCACCAAGTTTCACTAGTTCTTATATTCCCCCTGTTGTTATTCACGTGCCAGCCAAGAAATATCTTGATGGCCAGGATGAAATTTTTCAGGCATACAGTGTTGTTTACCATGGCAGTCTAGCCACGGCAACAGCTTGTTTTCTTGCTTTTTCTTCTTCCCTGCCCTACCTCTTCCTTCTTCTGCCCTTTATGCTCGCTCTTGACTATGCAGACTTGCCCCATCTTTGAACGAGTTCTGAACCATAACTGAGATAATTTATCTTTCTAAAGTAATATAAGACATAATATTAAACTTTTTTTTTTTTTGATCATTTTCTGCACTTTCAATGAGTTAAAACAGAAGGGCCTGATGGGTGCCGGAGCAGATCCTGAGCAAGCTGGCTGAGAGCAGGGGGATGGTGACAAAATATTGGTCTGCGCAGAGAGATTGTACAGTAATGTCATGAGAGTCAAGCCTTACTGGCATCACTTCTAGTTATACTTGTTCTGCTGACAAGCTGTAAAGGACCTGTAGGTTGGTAAAGAAACACTTGGCTGAAGCACATTGATTTGGTGGAAACATATGGGTTAGAGAGTACATGTCAGAATGAATGCAGCCAGAACTGGGGGACAAGCCCTGCGTGGCACAATGGAAAGTACTTTGCCAGTTAACCTTGGCACTGTTGTTTCCTTTCTGCCTGCATGAAAAGTTTGCTCTTCCTGGACTTTGCATTGTGTTTCCCTGAAATGTTTCGGTCTCCCTCATGGAAATTATGCAAATGTCAGTGTGTGGACGTAAAAAAATCTGACAATGGCACAAAAAGTACAGGACTAAAATAGGTTTTGCTGAAAAAAAAACCCCAAAACCAAAACAAACCCATTCTCTGTAGCAATGGGAGACCTAATTTCCCTGTTACATACTGAAATCATGAGGGGATAATTCTGTATACCAGCCTGCAAACGTCTCATTCAAAAAATGAACTATAAATTTTAAGGAAGTAGGGGCGCAAATGTTGTAACAATGATGAAGTAAAAAAACCTTCATATCTAAACGCAAATTAATTTGCTGCCCCACATCCTTAACAACTGAAAAAGTTTTGTTCATGTTTCAAAACAGTCTGACCTTCTAGCAGGGGCCAGGCATGAAGCTTTTCGCCAAAGGTGAATGGTTTGGAAAACTGAGCGTGTGTGAAAAGGGAAACAGTGGAAACTATTCTGTGTTTGGAGCACTCTTGGGTGCTGGAAAGCAGCTATGTAAAAACGTCAGCCTCTGACTAAATAGGTCTGTTTTCTACGTGTGTATAACCAGCCTCAGTTTGCTCCCTGTTTCACGTCCTGCATGCAGGTTGTTACCATCACTGCAGTCAATATATAGGGCTTACTGTTTCAGTTGCTTAGTGATTCACAGCCAACAGCAAATGTAGATGCTATCCCAGCCCTGGCCATAAGTGGAATTGTTCTGTGAAGAATGGAATTGCAGTTCCTTAACTCAAAGGAAAAAACCTAAATGGACATAGCACCTGTACAACCCAAAAAGTTAAGCATGCAGAAACATTTGCTTTGCAGACTTTTCTCTGCAGATCTCTTCTTGCTTCATCCTTCCAGATACTTGCAATGCCACCGGTCCCAGCAGAGTCCCCGTTGGCAGCCATTTGCAGTGCAGAGCTGCCAAGCATGCTAGAGGCCACCCTGCCCCATGAAATGTAGGTGTCCCTTTGCCTGAGAGTCTGGTGGGCAAGAATCACTTCTGTCTTCCATGAGTGTCACTCCAAAGCTTTCAGAAAGGAAGCACTGGAACCTTACATCTAGCCAAGCACATGAGTAATGCCACTAAAGTCAATATAGCTTCTCCTAGTGTCTTGCTGGTTGCTTGAGGTCCTAAATTGTGACAGGAGTCATCCACAAATGTCTAATTTGACGTAAATATGTGTATTACACATTGCTATGTTTATACTTCATCTTTCCATCAGATTTTAAACTCATCTAAGAATTCCTGAGATGTAAGAGGCAGGTACAAACAACCTGAAATTGAGTGTCATTTGTTTGACAGGGGAAGTTAATAACGTTAGTCTTTGAGGGAACTATAGCAAGAAACATAAATAGGAGCAGAACATTGTGTTCCTTGTTTGGTGTCTTGCACTAATCCTGACACGTGAGCAATCTACCAACACAAATAATGTTATCAGATCAAAATCTCCAGCCAATAATAAATTACTCCTGGCATTAGCAAAGCTTTCGTTGTACAACAATATGACCTGTAGTCAGGAAGAGACTTTATATTTTGTCGGAGATGCTTGCATTTGGTAAGGAGCAAGTTGCACCAGTACCTGGGAGGTGTGCAGCACAGGTCAGGAAAATACAATAAAGAAGTGGGAAGGTGTAAATTTATGCAGATTATATATTATATATTGAAGAAGTTATCTTCCAGCTACCCAGAAGCCAGTGTTTACAAAACACAGCAGAAGTGGGTGGATAGCAGATGTTTGGTGCCATATGGGTTATAGCTCAGAATTATATATTATCTAATGCAAATGTCTCAGTGCTAGCTTACGTTGGCAAAGGTAAACCTCTACATACAAACATGTAATACGTGAAAAACTGATTATAGGTAGATAATGAAACTTGTTTTCAAAGTTACTGGCATTTCCATCTACAGAAGAAAATGTCTTATCATCTTAAAAACTATTTGAGAATAACACTCAGTGTCGAAACCTCAGTGTAATATATGAGACTACAACTTTCCTCCCTTTGAAACAGGCCGGATATGGAACAGCAAAATTAAGCAGTATTTTATTTATAGACATCTCAGCGGCAGTAGGTGTGTTGTTGTAATTGAGAGTCTACATGTTATCAGCATCCACCGATGCATTTCAGATAGATCCCAAGCCAGGAGCTCTAGGAGTTTTCCATTCCCTCTCCTGCATTTTCCAAGCCTTTGTAACCCCATTCACAGACTGTATCAAGAGTCTCAACGGAGAGATAACGCATGAGCAAGAATATCAAGATACACTGTTTCTATTAGAAAAATAAGTATTTGGTTCAAAATTATTGGCTAGAGTTAAACTCTTTTGAAGTCAATGGTGAGAATCTACTACTGCAAGACGAATTATTCCAAGAGAGCCAGCACAAACATTCAGGGCCACTTCGCTAGAAATAGCAGGCTATCTCAAAACCAGAGTCAAAATGCCACATTAAATGCACATATTTACTGTTTGTGTACTAAGAAGAGCGTACAGCACACCAAGAGAGCGCAACAGGGGAGAGAGAGGGATATGGAAATCAATCTTTTATGCCATGAAATTGTATCTGTGAGCACAGTTTATTTTTTTTGTGAATAGTGTCAATGACCCTGAACCATATGGGGAAGTGAATAAGAAGGGATCTGCACTGTTAGATGTATAGATGATGGCAGAGGACATTCCCTGTACTTTCTGCACTGTACAGAGGTGGGGGAATGAAAGGAAGATTGTGTGAAGGCAGCACCAAGCAGTCAGAATTTCTGGTGAATGTCACAGAGCATCGTGTATTACACAAATAAATATTGCATCAGTGCATAAATTATACATGTATGTCTGTGTCAAAAGAACACAGTCATGGGTGCAAAATTGGGCATGCAAAAAAAATGCTTGAATTAGGGTTGCTTGTAAAATTTTTCTTAGCACTTCCTGAGAATATGCATCACAACATGGTCTTTGGATTTAGAATTCAAGTACTGCTTTGATTTCCAAAGACAGACTAAATGCATACTGTTGTCCTGGTTTAAACACGGATGACGCCAGCTTGTACCCCCACCTCTGTGCAGATCATTCACAGGTAGGTGACATACGAAATCCGCATGGAACCAGTATTTTTTGGTGCCCTTCTGCATTCTCTAGTTTCTGTACTGCTTTGCCATTGCACAGTACGTCTATAAACATAACCCGCAGTCACCTTTTGTACTTTCTCATTTTCTTCCTGAACAAGAATGGTCTGATCTGGACTTTGCAGTAATCTCTGATGTACAAGCAGTCTATCTCCAGTGATGCAGAAAAGGAATCGCAACCTCTCCCAATGATCCGGGCTCACTGGTAGGAGGAGATGAGAGGCTCTGCCCTCGATTTGAAGACAAAAATGCAAAACTTTGCACATACCAGAGGGACTCAGTTTTTCACTCATGGCGTGCAGAAATGTTCTGCTGCTGCAGAGTGGTGTCAGAACCAGAGCACCCAAAACAAAACTCAGGCTTCCCTACATAAGGGTGGCCGGTAATGGAAATGTCATCCTACTTTCTTGTAGAGTGCCTCTCTATCTGCCCGGCTTACAGGTACAAACTCTTTCAGCTGCCATCAAACCATTCTTTCACTTTGAAATCTATCCATGAGCCAGTTCCTCTGCAGAGCCCACTGACAGCAGCAAAGAGCGGACTGGCTTTGGAGATCTTCACTTCGTAGCGCTTTGCTAAAATATCTCAGAGATTTGTATGTGACATTCTGAAAGGATAATCAGAAGTCCTCAAAGTGTATAAGGAAAATATGACAAGAATTTGAATCCTGTGTTAGAAAAGTTGTTTGTATCATTCCTCAGAGAATTTATTTATAAATAATGTTGTCTTACATTAACTTCTTGTGCACCCAGGCCTACTCTGTCCTCTTTCTGGATCTTGAAATGTTTAGATGGAAAGTACAAATATGTCTTATTATGCTTTCTTATTTTCTGCCTCTTGCATTTACAAAGATGTAACAAGGTTTGGAGCTAAATTACAGCACTTGTTTAAAAATGTTCAGTTCCAGGGACTCTTGCGTAAAATGTTTGAGTTCTGGGTTCTGCTTGTGTTGTATGTTTTCTTTCTCTAAATTTTTCTTCTCAATGTCATCCGCATAGAGAAGGGATTTTGTGTGATTAAAAAGTGTTGTAAACCCAATGTGTTTAGGCCAGTTGCATCCATGTGTTCAGATCCTAAATCCATGTAGATGCAGATGTGGGGTCCGGACAGAGCACTTCAGGAAAAACCTGCCTTTACCCTGGGATTGACTCGACCCCTGTAACAGCCCCCTGCCCAACTCCACAAGTTGTGCCTGGAAGCCAGAACAATGTGCTGCTAAATGCAATTCATGCTATTTATATCCAGCTTGTGGTAACAAAGCAAAACACCCCAAACCCCCTGAAAATCTTCAGGCCCCGTCATACCATCACTTATTGCATCTAGGATTACACAAAAAAATCCCCTTGTCCAAGAGACCTCACACTAGTTGCTCTGAATTGAGTATGAGGTGTTGCAGTGAGAACCGAGAGACGCTTGTGCCCTTTGCGAGGGACGCACGAGCGTTACGACACTCCCTGGAGATGTGACGAGTGTAACAGCCCGTTTCCTTTCTGTACTAATTGGGAAATCACTTCTTTGTCCTCATCGAGGCAATTCTTACCTACTCTTGCAGTAGTCTGTGCACTTTGTGCATGACCTTGATGTGGCGGCAGGCAGCCATGGGATCTGCTGTCCCTACTGCCGGTGGCCGGGGCTGGGACGTGGCAGTCCCTCAGGGATGCTAAAAAAGACCAGAGGCTGTTTCATCACTTGTGCTCATACACAGGCAGATGTTAAACAAGCAACAATGCCGTGCCCGTTTCTGGCTCTGCACACAGCTCCCTGTTTGTCTGTCACCTCTGCTGTCTGCCTGCAGGTTTTTCCATGATATGTCTTTATTTTGGCAGTTTCATTTGATTCTCTCAGTCTGAAACACGAGCTTCATACATCAAAAGGGATCCCACCCCCGTCTGTAGGATTGTGTCCATAAATGGTATTTAGATTTATAAACTGAGTAAAACAGTTGCTATTTTAAGAAGCTGCTGCTAAAAGTCTGGCTCTGACCCTCTGCAACTAGGTCTAAATAATCATGTTCTGCAGTCATGAGAGTCTATTATCTTCCAGCAGACCCCTGTGTTCCAGCAAAAGGGGCTCCAAACAGAGGCAGTGACATCACGCCATTTTATGTTAGTCCTAAACACTCATAATAAGGATTAAAAAGACATTTTAAATAATAAAAAAAGAGGATTTGGGCTGGGAGAAGATGGAGGGAGGGGGGAGGTTATTAGCCTTGCAGTCTTTTGTGCTTTTGGAAATTTTATTTCAACCTTTGCTCCGCAACCACAAAGGCTACAAAAGTGTTTTAAAAAGAAAGTTAAATATGTCACGTTAAACCACAGCTCCAAGAACTGAAGGCTCTCATAAAAGCAAGAGATCCCAGAAATTAGAAATGCCGCCTGAATACAATGTGTTTTTAATCTACATCTGGTTCTAAGTCTTAGGCTTTCACTTTCCATTTTCCCTTGCCCAAACCTTGTCAAATAATCTCACTACAGTGTATTACTAAATACACACTTAATTAACATGCTATGATCATTTTCTGCCACTGCTCTGGTAGCAGTGAGGGGTTATTTCCTCACTGCCCTACTTTTACTGCTCTGCTCAGGAAGCTGTGTCAGTGCCACCACGCTGACATCCGTAGCTCTGTGCGATGACATCTCCATGTGAATCAAGAGGGAAGGGCAAATTTCAATATGTATATCCTGGTGTGCTGCAGTGACTGATATGGAAAATATTAAGAGGCAGCATAATGAGTAGTGCATGTGGGAGTGCTGGGTGTACATGGGGCTTCACTAAAAAAAGGCTCACGGCATCTGACATTTGTTTGAATAAGTCTTAAATTTACAGAGCGAGAACAAAAAGACTGCACCTAAGATTTCTGGGCTGGCTTATGTGAACAGCAAATCAAACAAACAAAGAGTATTGGGTTTCTATTCTCAAACAGAACATTTATTTTGGTTTTGTGCAGCATGATGGAGGCTGCATCTTTCTATAGTACGGGGAGGGATAATGGGGAGCCGATGTTAGTCCCCACTCCTGTTGGCTGGAAGTGTGGGAATGCGCACAGGCACTGCAGTGTAAATACCACCTTCGTGCTCACAGGGACATGCACGTAAAGCGTAGCCAGATGCAGGGCTGCTAATAACTCTGCTGTGGCTCTCAGCATGAGAGGTTATCCAAGCCCACTCTGCGGGTCAGACTCTGGGTGTAGTGCAAACACCTTCTATGCAAGTAGGTTGAATGCCATGTGTTATCAAGTGTTTGAGAGCTCTGAGTCACCTCCTAACCTTTCTCTCAATCACCTAAGTAGTTGGAATTGATGAAGAGTTTTGCCACCAAATGCTGCCTCACCACACGCTCTTGCCCTAACCCGAAAGCTGATTCTTGCGACACCGACATGGAAGGGGATGGAGGGAGCCAGCTCACTTTCTGCTCCAGAAATGCCAGAGTTGGCATCCTGCTGAGGGTGAGAATGTGTGGGTGAGAGGGTAAGATTGCAACACCCTAAATATAGATAGGAAGTCCCCAGCTACGCTGCTGTGGGACTACATTCCAGTCTCTGACAATAGCACATGATTTTCAACCTGCATTTTTGCAGCATAATGCTGTTTTTACCTCTTTCCCAAGTGCCTTCCTCTATGTTATGCAAGCTTTGTGTGTGCTAGCAACTTTGGCATAATATAGAAACACATCCTGACATGAAGCTGAGCAAGTACATTCATGTTGGAGTGAACGTGCTTGTCTGCCTTGTTAAATGTTTGTCCTGGCCTCTTGCAGTGGGAGTGCAAAAAGAGAACTTTTGATCACAGAGACTTTTACCATTTATGGACAGTTGCATTTTTGCCCCATCCTTAGCTGCACAATTCAGCAACTGGTGGTGTACACTTACAGGAGTGTGCAAGAGGGACAGATAAAATATACAGCTCCTGGTTCCTAATTACAACCTCAGCAGAAGCCTTGAGAAGCTTTTCAGCTTTGCTTTATCCTGTTCCCAGACTTGCACATCAACTGAAACGCCTAATTTTTAAGGATGCTCTGCACAACAACCTGAATCACTGTTTTCTGCTTTACTCAGTGTGTTGAATGGAGCAAATACAAGATGATTCCTCTCCTTTCATGCCCAAGCTGCAAACCACCACTTGGAGATTTCTCACAAGCTGACCATCAGCTCTAATAACTAGCCCATTTTTGTTTGTTTTGGTCTTGGTTTTTTTTTTTTCTTATTTTATTTTATTTTAAATCTAGCTAGTCATATATTAAAACTGTTGATTCTTTTGGCCTCTAGATGATCCAGAGTGTAATTACAGAGTGTACAAGGACATGCTCCCTCTTGTTTGTTTTAGATCTGCCTCCTTGCAGATGCAGTTGGGTGCCAGACACTTCCCGTATTGCATAAAGCGAGCAGGGTCTGGTATGGTTTTTTAACTCCTCTGCAATTTGCAAAATTATAAATAGGCCCCACTTTTTTTCTTACCTTGAAGTATGAATCCACCTCAAAACTGGCTTTTGGGGAACAAGGTGAAGTCCTTCCCCAGAAAGGACCCTCCACCAGCTCCCAGCCCAGTGAGGAAATGAACATGGATTTGATTTCACAATCTGGGTCCTTCTGCTTGTCATCCTGTTTCCATGGGCTTTTGTGTGGGAAACAAATCTCTGAAGGGGAAAGTTATCCAATGCAGTAATGGGATTTCTCTTAAGCACTTACTGCTGAAGGTAGTGGGAACCCAGGGAAGGCAGTATTTCTTTTGAAAGCTGTTCTGGTGTTGCCTGGGGATTTTGTACATCTATTTTCCATCTCCTGCCAGTAACATATGGCAATAAAATAAGGCCTAGTGTTAGGAAATTGTTCTGGAGTTAGCTCAGGTTTCTTAAGATTTAAAGTGATTCCTGAATGTCTGTTTCTGGAACCTTACTCCAAATGAAAGTCCATTTTAACTTAATGTAATTTCCTGAATGGGCTAAACTAAGTAAGGAAAAGACAACTGGGCACCAGCATCTGAGTATTTCTATCCTGGACCGGGTACTGTGGAATATTTTATGCCGCATTAACTATTCCAGCAAATTATCCTGCGAAGAAAATATTTAATGGAACTGTGTAAGCATTTAACCCCCCCTTTTTTTTCTTTTTCTTTTCTTTTTCTTTTTTCCCAGTAAACCAAGAATCACTGTAACCTCATTGAATTACTTCATATTTTCCCAGACTAAAGAACCAAGACGGACATTTTGGACAGAAAGTCAAAATTTCTGTTATGTTGACATTTATAAATGCCAGTCTTTATACCAACCATTTATTTTTTGGCAAAACCTCGTACTCTGTTTAGACCAGAATTCATCTTTGGAGTCACAGGCCTCATTTTAGTTTGAGAAGCAAGAAAGAAATAGCAATAACTTCCCTTTTTGTAACAAAAATGTTGTATGACAGAGACAAATTTAAGCCAGGGTGCATTTCCTCATTTTTTTAAATGTGTCACAAAAATCTAGGCTATTTCACAAAATGAGGTTTCTCATTTCCAGTTCCCTGCACCCCCTCACAGGGTGCCAGGCACCAGGGAGGCTGGAAGATCTCAATGCTCATCTACTCCCAAAGCTGTTAGTGTTGAACACAGCAACCATTTTCAGGCAGTGCTTCTCAGCAAATACCTTTCAGGAAACAAAGACAGAAAACTGCAGGGCTGGAAAGAGGATGGTGGCTGCTTAACAGTGAGGAGATTGGAGAGAAAAAATTTTTCATAACCTGGGGCTGTGGAATAAGAGGCTGCCTCCGCTGTCAGAGCTGCCCTATCACCCATCTCCACAGCAGACCAGCTGCAAAAACATGGCAGGTTCTTCTACAAGAGTTGGAGTTTAAAGTCACAGTTTGACTGCAGTTTGCACGTATGCCTAATTAAGTAAAAATTAATGGTCCAGAACCTAGTACAACATATATGCACAATAATACAGAAAAAACCCTCCCTTTTAACCTCAATATAATTATTTTTTTCTGAAAACAGTGTTGGTTAGTCTTGAAGATCAAAGATTTGTAAGCAAGTTTAATGTATATTTTTGCTTTTGATTTTGTTTCTTGTACCCTTTGTTGTGGCTTTCCTAACACCCAGTATTGCATTTCTTCAATTTTCACGTCTAAACAGTTTTACTTTAAAAAAATAATAAATAAACTACTCCTCAACAAATTTTGCTGCATTCTTACAAAAGTCAATGACAGAAGAGGTCTCAGATGAAGCAACAAGAAAGGATAAAGTTAACATTTCTGTGGCTGATCACTTGGTTTCAATTTCAAGCTTTTCTGAAAGGCTGAACTTGAGGCGAAGATCTATTTATCCAAAACAGTTTTTTCATATGTCTCTTGTTTTAATATTAGTATTTTAAACACAGTCTTTAAAGTTGGTAACTATCACTAACTGATGGGTAGAAATGTATGATCTCATGTAAATGGGATGATTTCACTTTGCACTGGATCTAGCTGTTAATCAATAATTTTGATAAATTACCTAACATCAGCCAGAAAGAAAAATTCTCTTAACCACCTATGGAGTGCACAGGTATCTTGTACTGGAACTCACTGTGCTTTATTTTGGTTTTAAATCAAGAGTTGTGCCAGTCAGCCTTTTGTATCAGCAGAAATGAGGGCAATTTTTGAAGCTGAGCCTTTCCAGCATATCTGTTGGTCTTAGAGGTCTTGGTCCCCCTCCCGTGAAAGCAAGTGAGGCAGTGTTACTGGAGGTCTGACTTGACTGAACTGATGTTGGCTGAGCTTCCAACACCAGCTTGATTTCAGACAAACCTGGCTTCTTGTGAAAGGTTAATCAGAAACGTAAACACTCACTGTGTGAGGAATCTTTTTAGAAAACACGCACCAGCTACTCCCCTTGGAAGAAGAGTGGCTGCTGTGAAGGTTAATGGAAGGAAAGTTGTGCTGGTGGTATGCAGCTCAAGACGTGCCCATCAGTAACTGGCAATCCTTCGGTGACACAGAAAAACTACATTTCAAAGGTATTTTAAACCAGAAACCTGGCTCCAAGGTCACTGCACAGTTATTGTCTGTCCCCTGGATCCATCTTTCAGTGACCAAAGACAGATCTGTTTCTTTTTTTGTGACAAAGATGATGGAGAAAAGAAGACATTTGACGTAGCTGATTGCATTTACTCCTGCCAAGGAGGAAATGTGGGTGAAAAGGATTCCCTGAGTTTTGCAATACTGCAGCTATGGCAGTAAATAGAAACAGTAGTTGTGGAATCAGAGAAGATGGCAAGAATAGAAATAATTACCATCAGACTCAGAGTCTGGGAAAGGGAAATAACCTGCTACATTAAATTAGCCAAGTCTTTCAGCATTTCTGAAACTGCAGATCACAGCGCTTCCTTGCTTGATCCCTGTTGGCGAGTAATATATCGCCTGCTTACCTAGGAGAGATTAAATTAAGAGGTATGGGTTATTTAGAAATGCGTGTCACTCTAAATAAACTTTCAGTGAAACTTTAGCAAATTTTAGGTGAATGTTGAAGCTGTTCAAGCAAGAACTGTTAAAGCCCTTGTTTTTATCGGAATTACATTTTTTTGGCTTCAAAGTGTAAGTCTGGTAACTGCAGGTCATGCAGTCAATAATAACAGCAGCTTCATCTATTGCTGCTGAGTTGTGCCTCTTTCCAGTAAATCATTTTCTGCTACAGATACTGCATGAGAGGGGGGGAAATATTTATAAACTAACCAGTAAGAAAGATGCACCAACAAACTAGTTCAGGAAGGTGTCACTGCTTGGCGGTACTGAAATACTGTAGACAGCAGCAAATTCAGCTCGTTGCCTTAATTGTTGGTAAACCCAGCTCCTGGCAGTGGATTTGTAGTAAAGATTTATTCAATCTGCCATTTGCCCTATGAAAATCCACACACTGTAGACAGTGTTCCCTATTTCATGACAGCATGGGTTTTACTTATTTTGGAAAGTGATCTCGTCACTGGAACACCACTAAATGCATGAAGATGTACTGCTAGAAGATATGAATTTGCATCACTGCTCTTCTAGTTCTGTTTGGAAATCAAACAAGCTGCTTTTGGAAAACAATGATGCTGAGGAGCATTGTCGATTTACATTTTTGCCATTGCATTATTCCAATGTCTCAGATCAGGTCATGTTGCCAATGTACTAAAATTATTTTCAGGCCACAATTGAACCTTGGACCTCGTAACAAGGTTATTCAGTGTCAATAGGTATTCAGATTTTCTGTAACATGAAACCATTTACTGTCTGTTAAACCAGCCAATGAGACCTTCTCTTTCCTGATGACTGACCCAAGGTGTCCCTTCCCTGTCTGGGTGTCACCATGTTCACAGCTTTGTCAGTTCTATTTACCATTTGAACGTTGCTCCCACAGTCACTGAATGTCTCCTGGTATGCTCCTACATGACCAGTCTGGCTGGGTTATCGAGGAAGGAGGGGCAGAAAATCAGCAGTGCCATTTCCAGATGAATGTCATTCCTTGAGAAGATGCTGGTGATATGCCAGAGGAAGGTGGAGGAGGAGTACAAAGGGAAAGTGTGACAAAACTATGATGAGGGACTTGAACCTTGAGGTTGCTCAGCCCCACCTTCCTGGATCTCAGGCCCCCACCAGCATGTTCCTTTCTTCTCCATCACCTTCATTTAGCATCTGGGTGTCTGCGGGGTAAGTTGGATCAGCGATTTGATCCCATGGAAAACAAATCCACCAAAAAAGAAAAGTTTCCTGCCCGACTAGCTTGCTCATCCAGCTCGGCAGCAGCTGCACAGCTGCTAAATCAGATGCAAAGGGCAATGAGGGACGTGCAGGGACCAGGGAAGGGGAGGAAGCGGGGGAGCGTGACTGTCCCACTTCCCGGTAAAGCAGCTGTCACTGGTACGTCATACTGAAGCGTAACATGAAAACTATATCCTTCGTTTGCCTGAGCAAATTTCCCCGAATCCATGCTGCTAGCAACACCCAACAGAAACCTCACTGAGGAACGCTGATGTTGTCCCAGAAAAGGTGAATCCTGTGCCCTGTCAGTCACCAAATGTGGTGGGGATGGGAAGGATGTGACCAAGCATCTGTCACCAGGCTGGCATTGCTCAAGCTCCTTTTTGACATGTATGTTAACAGTGTGTTGAGATTTTTTAAAAAAGCTACCCAAATATGGCTAATTTTGGTAAACTGCTATTAAAATACTCCTGTGTATCCATTTGTGGTTTTTGATCAGTTCTACAAGTGGCTGGTTCCAGGAAAAAGTAATTTGGGCCATATTAACTCCCACAGGCACAAGCTATACTCTGCTGTCAGTAAAGCAGCAAAGCAGCTGCATTATTTCTGGTCTTGTGGAGTGCACGCAGTGATGTTTCTGCCAGCTCCTCTTGATCTGAGGGGGGAATATTTCCTATCTGTTGGCAATCTACTATCCACTACACCCACGCTTCCTTTGTGACATTTCATCCACACTCCTCGATTGTTTGTGGCACTAAAACCTCATGCAAACCCTGCCGCTGACATTGTCTTTGCCAGTAAATAGTACTTTGTTCCTCTCCTATTTGTTTGTTTCTGGTGGTACTGGTTCCCAGTCCTCCTGTTGTCACCAGCAGCACCTGCCCAAGCCCAGCCTTCCCCCAAGGGCAGCTATGGGGCCGATGGTCCACCAGCCTGTGCTTACTCAGAGGAGCTTTTGCTGTATTTGGATGTTATTTCCTAATTTGTCACACTGCTAACGACTGCCCTCATCATCAGTCACTTACTAATTCCTAGTGGAAAATATGTTCAACATGGACTCCCCTCCAAGTCCATACTGATTCTACCTGCTCATGTGCGAACAGGGGATGACTCTCATCCCACTGAAACCTTTGCTCAGTGGTGATTCGTGGCTGAAGCACATGCTCGGCAGGTTTTTTCTGGAGGCCAGCCAGTCCCTTTACAATGTCCTGCTTTGACCGTTCTGCCTGCCACACATCTGTCCTGACAGAAATGCTCTGTCTTCAGCAGGGAAGCCACTTCCCATGCCAAAGGCACTTCTTTTCTGTCTCTTCAATCCCATTATTCCTTTAATTATGTTAGACTGCAGGGCTCCAGTCATACTTTTGTTCTAAAAGCACACCGGTGACTGCTGAAGTGGTGTTTCAGAGACTCTCACCTTACATTGAGGTTTCTAGGTGCTACCTTTGGGAGCTGGCTAGTGCAACTTGATTACAGGCATACTCCCTGCTTTGCTGTCTTGGGTACACCATATCAACTGAGATCTTCCGGGCACCATAGATCGGTACAATTGCTCCACACAAAGATGAGGATCTCTATTTAATATTTCCTAATATATCACTCTTGCCTCTTATATATGTATATGTCACTTAACTAATCAGTGGTTTCCCCATCTCTATCACAGAGTGAGGCAGTGGTGATTAACCTGCTGACGGATGTAAAGCTCTGTGCTGGGAAGATGGTAGAGAAGGGCTGTGTGTATCCCTGGCTGCAGTGCAATATCCAAGTTTCACTGAGCTGCTCACCTCTCTGTAAACTCTTAGCACTGCAGAGAGCACAAGTTCAGCAGCGTGCTGGGCTTATTTGACACCAGATCCAACACCTTGCACAAACCCTTAATAGAGACCATAAAAAAACAGGCTTTGTTCAATGAGGCTTTACATAATACTTAGTCTGAGTTAAATATGACAGGAACACTGCAGGGCAGGTGCATTGGCTGGGATGTGGAGTACGGCCTCTATAATCGAGGTCTGCTGCTCCTCTCAAATACTAGGCATTGTTGTTAGTTTGATGCCCTGATAAATGTTTGATTTTCTTACAGGAGTGAAATTACTGAAAGCACACAACTAAATGTTTTATGGTGGCCAGTAGAGCTGATAAAAAGCTGCATTTCTTCTGATTCCAGCCATAAAAAGGGAGGGCAGTCAGAAGCCACTTTCAGGAGGTTCCCCCCAAACTGACAGCCTTGAGAAAAATATACAAAGATATTTGCTAAAGTTTTTTCTGTGTGGTGTAGGTATCTTTTCCAGAAGTTATAGTGCATGAGCATGCCGAGAGACAAGTGACCTTTCAGTGTGCAAAGACTGCTTGTGCCAGACGACAGTGGTTTTTATACCAGTGCAATTTTTTTTTGGTTTTGCAAGGAAACATACCTAAGGAGAAACGGTTTAGAAATGTGTTTGTGCTTCAGAACACTACACTTCATAACAATTGTGTACTCTCATATTTTCTCAGCACCAAACAGCTCCAAGACATTATTATGCAAGTGTAATGGTTTAGATTGTGGGGAAGAAATGCTTGGATGGAGGGAGTGAAAAAGAGAAGGGAGGTTGGCTAGGAGGGAGGGCTGGTTCTCTTCAAGCTGTTTCAGCTTTTGCATCTAAATACTTAGCTTAAATGTTGGTCTCCAGGAAGATTATCTGTTTGTCTCCTGGCTGCTAAATTTCAGATTCCACTGCTCTGTTCCTTCCTATGTGAACTTCCTAAGGCATGGTGTGAAGGTATGTGCTCAGTGACCACTGCCAGAGTCAAGAGGGTCTCTATGGCCGAATGAAGCCCAGTTTAGCTGGAAACAGCCATACACTCCAATTTTAAAGGAGATATCATAGAATGGTCTGGTTGGAAGGGAGCTTTAATATCATCCAGTCCAAACATCAACCTAACTCTGATAAAAAAACCCAACATCCCATCACTAAACCATGTCTCCAAGCAGTATGTCAACCCATCTTCTAAATACCGCCAGGGATGGTACCTCAACCACTTCCCTGGGCATCCCTTTTCACTGTAAACATTTTCCTGATATCCAATCTGAACCTCCCCTGGCACAACTTCAGACCATTTCTTCTTGTCCTATCACTTGTTACTTGGGAGAAGAGACCAATCCCTGCCTCAATACACCCTCCTTTAAGGCAGTTGTAGAGAGTGATAAGGTCTCCCCTCGGCCTCCTTTTCTCTAGGCTGAACAATCCCAGCTCCCTCAGCCTCTTCTCATAAGACTTATTCTCCGGACCCCTCACCAGCTTTGTTGCCCTTCTCTGGACCCACTCCAGCACCTCAATGTCTTTTTTCATGGCACGGGGCCCAAAACTGGACACAGTACTTGAGATGGGGCCTCATTAGTGCCAAGTACAGCAGGACGATCACCTCCTGAGTCCTACTTATCATGCTGTTCCTGATACATGTCAAGATTCTTGGCCACCTGGGCACACTGCTGGCTCATGTTCAGCCGACAGTTGACAAACAGCTCCAGGTTATGAAGGCTTATGCCACATACTGTTCTCACACTTGTATCCACCTCTTTCCAAATCTGCCTGCTGGCAGACTTTGCTTCTCCAGAGCCTAATTATCGCATTCCATGATGTTGTTTTATAGCACCAACAGACCTCCAAAGCAGCTCTGAGGCACAGAGCACACCTAACCTAGCGAGAGACCTACAGAGGCCTCTGAACCTTTGGTAAATGGTAAATTGCTCTGAAAAAAAACTTCTGCCACACGGACTCTTCCAGGTGTTAGGAATATTTCACTTTACAGATGATAGCAAGTGACTGCCAAGGGTTGCAGATTCTCAGCCTTAATAAAGCATACTTAGAATGGTGAGTCTTGGGGGTAATCAAAGTATTTCTACAGCACCCAGCAGGTTTGACAGCTTCTGTCAGGATCAGGAGTCTGGGCCAAATTAACAATTAGCAAATGTTAGCTGTGGGTAAATGGAGAGGGTGATATAGTGTATTGTTGCTTTAGATCTAGCAAAAGATGCATGTGCTGTTCCTTCCTTGCTGATTTATAGAAAGAGCCATATGGATGCTGAGCTGACTCCTGGCTCAGAGAGTTCCTCAAAATTACAGGCTTGGCCCTAATTTCCAAGTGTTACCCTAGAGACAGACTCTAGTTGCCAGAATTTCAGTTTAAAATTAATTTGGTCGCTTGTGTTAGGCTAACCTAACCTCTTCCCACATCCAGCTGTGTAGAGCACCTTGTTTTTCCCACTAAAGAGATGACACCAAGAGCCTTTATTGGGAAAATTTTATACATTTTCAATAGCTATCTATATGCTTATATAGGCATTAGCCTATTGAAATAAGTGTGATCTCTGTAGCATCATAAAAATGATGCAGTTGGATCATGTAACTATGTCACTCTACCCTGCCCTCCATAAAGCTCTGTAACTATCTGATCCGAAGGTCAGGGCTCATCTTTTCCTCAGCTTTCAACTGTAACCCATTTACACTGTGCATTTTTCTGGCACTTTCATCTTGAAGGGTCACTACTGCCAGGTGAGCTGACCTCTGCTTTTGAAAACAGAAGGACCCCAATCCAAAACCCAGCAGCCTGCAGGAAGGACAAGTGGCAAAAGCAAGGTTTCAGTCTGCCAGTGACCACAAAAGCAGCTGGAAGGGTCCTGGCCTGCCTGGCAGTCATTCCTTCCCTTGCTTAGATGCCTGGTCCCAGACCGCAATTGGTATCAGGGAAAGTAAACAGCAGGAACCGAACTGCAGCCAAGTCAGAAGACAGCTCAGCTTTGCAAACAGACGTATTCAGGCTGGGTGGATGCCAGGAAGGGCAGGCACACATGACAGATAAGCTCTCTGACGCAGTACGAAGCCTGCTGAGGGCAGGGAAAGCCTCTGACATCTGCATATACCACAGCTACCATGGCCCTATGATGGTGGGGATGGCTCGTCCCCACCGCCCCTTTGCCTCCCAAGCTCAGCCCCAAAATCTCAGGCTGGTCCCAGTGAATGGGTTAACCTTGTCAGCCCTTACAAGCAATAGTTGAAACAGGACGGTGCTAGCACAGCTCCTTGCTGCTCCTCATGCCCTATTTCAATTTCCCTTGGATGTCCACAGAAGTGAAGGAACACACCAGCTCCATATACAGCCTGTTCTGCTCCGGAGTGCCTTTTCCATATCAGACAGTTGATTTTCCAAGCACTATAAATATTACATTAGTACCACATCCCCTGAAAGCCAGGAGTCAGGCTGCCATCCAAGAAGCCATGGAGCTGCCCTCTGGTCTAAATCCATAACGCAGAAACTGAACTAATTCCACTCCAAGGGGGAAAACTGGCTGGGGAACATAAGCACTAATTTCTGTCAATTAGATTATCTTGAATGGAATATTTAATATTTTCAATGGAACATTAAAATGCATTCGATTGCTGCTCATGGGTACTTTGTAGCTGTCGGAAACTCTGATCTAAGTTATTATTTTAATGAAAGATTGCCAAAAGATTCACATTTTAAACTCCTACTTAGGATAACAGTGGGACCATTTTCACTGGATTTCTGTACTGGCTAGCCATCACTTTCCTGTTACAACCCTCAGGGTAATGTCAATTAGTGCATCAACAGAACTGGCCAAGGCTAATTGCTGAGGGTGTTCACCACAAATCCTACTGCAGGGCCTTCTCAAATATTCAGACTGCTTTAGGGTCATGAGCTGATGAGGCTAGTACAGGAAACCTCAGAAAAGGGCTCTTTCATATTTCTGTCAGCTCCCTGAGGGCACTAATGTCTTTAATTGCACTGAGCAGCCCCGCCTGGGCCCCCATCCACACCTACTGCACATCAGCTGGGGCTCAATTTAAGCTCAGTCTGGAGGCCTCTGTATTTCCCCTGAGTTGTGCTGTAGGTGCAATCTTCTATCTAGCTTGCTCCCCTGCGTGGATTGAGGATTTATATTGCAGGTATGTCTGTTGCTAGCTGTGCCTCTTGGGTTGATGCAGTAGCCTGACTGGTAGCTTCTTCCTGGTACACACGAACCAACAGGGACACCAGGTATTGCTGTGCTGGGGGCATGAGGAGGAGTAATGGGTAAAGTTTTGCCACCTGAAGGAATAGGAATTTGGGATGCTCTCCTAGATTCTGACCAGTTTTTCCTGCTTGAACCAGAGTAACTCAAATTTGTCTCACTCCCCCAAAAAATCCATGAGGATCCTCAAACTACTTGTAAAGGTCACTTTTCTGCTCCATGCAAGTTGCCAAGTTATGAAGTCTCATCCAAGAAACCTTTCCACACACACATACGCGTGCCTACAAAGCCCTTTAAACCGTCATTGATGTCCCCTTCTCCAAATGGAGAATTGGAATTTCAAGTGGAAATGCAGTTTTTATTTATACTCTTAGTACGTTTTTTCAGCCACAATACATAAATACACAGAGCAAAAGCACTGCATTGCTGTTTGTTTACTGAGTGGCTTTGCTTTCCCATTTCAGTGGGTGGTGAGTCAGCATCGCTGCTGAGCTCACCCTGTTCTCAGAGGTCCTCTCTAGCCTTTGGGCCAGGGGGCACTTACTTGGGTTGGCGGTTTTGGTGTTGTATTTTAGGAGACTACTTTACATGCTGTCTTCTTGATAGCATGGGGGACTCTCTATCAGATTGTCCTATGCTACAGTGTCGACGCAAGTGCTTAAAAAAATAAGCTGTTTCTGGATCCAGACAGTTGAAACTCATGACCTTGTTTCACAAAATCATGAGAATGGCCTAGAAAATTAGATGTTTGTTTTTTCAAAGATTGCATAGTCTTTGCATTAGGTTATGGTTTGGGGAATTACTAGAGTTAGGGATACTCCAGTTGTAATTTCAATTTTTTCTTTATAAGCGTAAGTGTGAGTAATATTTTTTGAGATATGAAGGAAGGAGGGGGATTCACTTTTCTCTATTAGATAAGAAAAGCACCAAATATTGTGAGACCAGTTTAAAACCAGTGATACATTGACAGTTATAAGATACCTTTATTGAGGATCTGCTGGTGTTTTTCAGCAATTCCATATGCCCTGACTCTACATGCCACCGTGTTATGTTACCAGTGCAAGAACTGGCATTGACTTTCTTGGGATCAGCCAGGACTTGCTGTGCAGCAGGAGGCTGTACCAGCAGAGCTGGGATGCCTTTCTCCCCACCGCCCTCTGGAGATACCCACTTCTTGCTGTCCTCAGCTTTTTGCAGCAAGTCCTTGCTCTCAAAATGATAAGCTTGTTTACAAACTTGCTCAGGACCCATGTTCCTTTACAGCTGTGGCTCCTGGAATGCAGTTACACATTGGATGCCACCTTATTCTCTTGACCAGCTGGCTGCCAACAGGGATATGGGCTGGGGCAGTTTTATAACCTGATGGAAGCTAAAAAAAATTGACCACGCTCTGGCCAGCTGCTTAGCAGCACCCTCACCTTGTCCTGTGGGACCCCAGCTCTGCCACCCTCTCTTTGCCATTCCCAGACCGATCTTTTCCCTACTGTTGTGGTGAGTTCAGCTGTGTCCAGCCCAGTGGGACCAGGGCGGGAGGGTGAAATGTTCAGCCGGGAAGTGGAGGAACGAGCAGTTTATTATTGGTTGCCATTGGATACTGATGGCAGAGTACCCATTTCAACTGCATCTGTAAGGCTGCCCGGAGTATGGAACCAGTATCTCTTAAAGTAATTAGGGGTTTTCCCTTTGTCCAGGAAATGTTCGTAGCAATGTTTCAGGGGCTGCAGTACACCCAATGGGCCTGGAGTGCCCTTTTTTCCTGGTGAAGCTTACCCTTGGGAGTTGTAAAAACAGGGCTCATCAAAATCTGGAAAAGTAATAATCGGAAGGAATGTTGTGCGTGCGGATGTGGTGCTTTTTACTAAAAATAAGGGGGCTGGGGTTTTCTTAGGGGTTTTTTGTTGTTGTTGGTTTGGGTTGGGTTGGGTTTTTTTGCTATTGATACACCAAACTGTTCTGCTGCAAAGCTTAATACTGAAACCAAGGCTCTCCGATGCTGCAGATAGCCCATGCCAGGGACTCAGCGTGGCTTGATTGGTTTGCTGGTGGCATGATGTGTGGAAGCTACAGACCTGCCTGCGCAGACTTCCTAAAGACCAATGTTTGTGATTCAAATGTTAAAAATATACAAGAGTAGCCCTCGGGCATCGATGCCCTGCCTGATGGCCCCACCTAATTTCCCCTCTGAAGTACATACTCTGCTATAAGTAGTTCAGACACCTGCTGAAACAAATGTTTCTTTCCCTGAAACCAGACACTAGTAATGGTTAATTACCACATCCCAAATTGGCACAGATTAATGCAGCTTCACTGAAACCAATGAAGCCGCATGGAATTATTCCTGCCCTGGCTCAGAGTCATTAATAGGTATCATTCTGGCTATTTTTATACTCTTGAAATTATTTGTTAGATTATAACAGCAATTATCAGCCCAAATCTGTTTTTCATGGTTAGGAGAAAAAAACTTTCTCTGTTGCAGTAAATTACTGGGCTAAGATTTTCTTGTGCTTGTTTTATGTGGACTTAACTGATCAGCATACTTATCTGTATGAGAGCTAGCTCTCACAGCCCTACAAATGAGGCTGTACCAAATTTGTTCCTTTCCATGTGTAGAGACAGTATAATAGGTATACATGTCTGTGTAGGTTTACACACACTACTATAAAACCTGCAATATCTATGTACATGTATAAAATATTTGCCTTTCAACATGTTATTGAAGTGGAAAGTTCTGTAGTAAGAATTTTCTTGATGCTCGGAGAAGTGCACCATTACAAAAGTGACTGCTGGGGCTATATGAGAATTAAACAAGTAAAGCTGTGTGACCTGAGGAGTGGAGCTGGAGCCAGGACCTAAACAGAGTTCAGACAACTCACAGAATATCAAATTAGAGTTTACTCTAATTAGAGTGGAACTACTTTGGGAATCCTGCTTTTAGATGTTGTCTGTTAAACAAATTGACATGGAATAACTATGACCAGTAACTTCTCCCCTACAAAGCCCTCATGTAGCAGTTAAATGCTTTTACTGTAATGTTCTCCCTATTGATTCTACATTGGTTTAACAACCCGATACCAAGGGCCTCCTACCAGGTCTGGAGCAGCTGCACTACTGCTGTAGTACCGGTGCCTGTATTCCAGAGCCCTGCTATCTCCAGCAGCAATACTGTTGCTGCTTGCAGATGCATCTTTCTAGTTCATCTGTTGTCATGCCTAGCCTTACATGTACCTTGGCACTGGCTTAGAGACTGGTTTCATGAGGAGGTAGTTAAGACAGAGGATGTGACCTGTTAAGCTTTTGAACTCTGAGGATTCTTATTCTGTTAAAAACCCCCAAGCAAAATGCTTGCTGGACAGATCAAGGACTAACTGCTTTAAAGTTAGCCCTGTTAAGATCACACTCAGGCCACACAATCCTTATATTCTGAAGTTTAGTACCAGATGGTCTATCTCTGTGTACACAAAGTTAAGCACCAAAAGGAGCTTTGTATCAAAATAGTTTATTAAAAACAATAAGCAGCTTCACTGAAGCTTGCTATCCTCAAGACAGAAATAGGACATTATTGCAGCATTCAACACAATCATACTCCACATATAAATATAATACTATATAGCTCTGGTTCACCTTGGCCAAGTTTTGCCTTCAACCGCATCAACACAACCCAGCCCTGCATACTTTAGTTGCAGAACCTGTTCCTCCAGGAACGGGGTCATATCTCTTCCCAGCTTCACGCTGCACAGTGCTGCTGCTATCTGCAAGTTGTACAGAAAACCAGTGTCTCTTTGCAGCTAGAGGCAGCTTACAGAACCAGCAAGAACACACGGAGTGACTGATGATGGCAATGGTGGTTGATGTTTAGGAAAAATAAATACACAACCAATTACTCAAGCTTTCACCACTGCACAACTGTACAGAGCGGCTTCTGTTTGCAAGAAGGAAGCTCTGTTCTGACCTGCTGCATCGCCACTTCAGCTGCCACACAAGGACTCTTACACCACGCTATTTGGTCTAATACATGGAGTCACCTCTCACTGCAGCACTCACTACAAAGTGTGTTGCCAGCAGCTTCTTGATGGCACTTCTGCCATCCCCTCTGAATGTCTTCCAACAGCAGCCTTTGCCATCAGCTTTACAACAAAGTCAGTGTTTGTCCTTGCACAGTGGCAAAAAGACTGAGCACCTGATACCTCAGTCTTTCAGGTCAGGATGCCAATATGAGCTGTGGCATATTTCCTCACTAGCTGAAAGGCTTCTTCTCACTCTTCTCCACACTCATGTGCCCTGGGCTGCTCTGGTCATAGGTGTCTTCTTGCACAGCTCCTGATAGAATTCAGATTCCAAAAATCGTGGGTATGAGTTATTCTCCATTAAGCTGTAAACTCTTTTCTGTGCTGCACTGAAGCAGGTATGCGTGGCTTCTTGAATATTCTGCGCAATCATGTTCTTGGTTTGGAAGTCTATGTTTATCTGAAATATAAAAGAAAGGATATTTACTTCTGAGAATTTAATTCAAGCAAGTACTCATCACCATAAAATTTCTGAAACTTGTCTTTCCCACAGAAAGGGAAGATCCTATTACTACAGGGTCAAATCAATGAAGTGTCCTTTAAGAAAATTCTTCTTTTATACAAACCCCAAAGTAATTAAGATACACTGTCTTTCAGGGCCAAACTCAAAGATGTTACAGGTATTAAGTGTGGCTGATGACTTTTCCCAGTGAAAATGGAAAGTCTCTGGAATACTGCCTGTATCATTTTCCAGCTCAGCAAAAAGGCAGTTAGGGAGAGAGCTAGGTTCAGACACAGACATTAACAGTGGGGTATGTACATTATAGTTTGGCATCTGTGTCTTAAAGTCAGTTCAGAGAACTAAAGGAAGGCATAAGAACTCATACAGCATGGCACATATTTAAATGTAGGTTTTCTTTACCTCTTTGGGAGCTTCCTTTTCAATGAAGTCATTGTAGATTTTCTTTGCTTTCGATGTCAGCTTCTGCGGTGACTTGGTTTTCTTGAAGTCCTCACAAGCCAACCAGAACTCAATGTTCTCTTCACAAAACTCAGACTTCAGAAAAGCTCGGAAAGCAGCAAGACCATCTAGCATAAGAATAAAAAGAAAAAAAAAAACACACCACACATCAATTAACTACTTCAGGAATCTTGAATTTACCCATTGGTCACATCTGGTTCTACCAATTTGTAGTTCTAGTTTGGTTCTTTCAGAGATATCATAGCAATAAAAAAAATAATCCACATTTATGCATGCAAACAAAGTAGCATTAACAGCTTGGCAGGCTTCACTTTGAGTTAGTTGGTTTTTTTTTTAGGTAAGCACAAAAATGAAAGCCATTTCTAGTCTGTTCTCTTTTGTGATGCTTGCAGAGATATTCTATATTAAAAAACCCTCTCTCTAGATGGGATCTCCTGTGTTAACCTTTACTCTGGAGTAAATATTTGACCGTGCCATAAGCCTCTGGAGTATTTTTTCTTTGCAATGGAAAGGATGACTCAGGTTCAAAGAGCAAATGGTAATATTTCTTAAGTCTTTTTGCTCTGCTGTTGAGTACATTCCCTCATAGAGCTACAGTAAAACCCTGAGATCATTACACTTCTATGCTGCAGAGCCCTTTCCAAGTTACTTGAAAACGTTTGTCTCAGTTCAGCAGTGTGCTCAGGCAGCAAACGCTCTGCTCAGAATTGGCAGAGCCAAGCTGATAGCTATCATTTTAAACAAGGATTAAAAAAAAATTCCACTGCAATGAAGTGTTCTTTGTATTTTAATATTTGCAACTTCTTTAAAGAGCACTTCTATGAATTTTGGCTTTAAACTGTTTAAAGCATTTAACCTTCAAAGTTATTTACATTAGAAAGGTACAATGCTGACATGTAAGGAAACAGTCTCTTACAGATATATAAACTTCACTATCCCTTTGCTCTTGAACATTACTTTTTGAAGACAAACTTACATTTATTAGCAAGAAGTTCATCAAAGGCTTCTGACCACAGCTGCGCTTCTTCAGGTGAAGGTCTGCATAAAGAGATGAGAAACATTAGACTCCACTGCTTTACTGTTTTCTTGTAAAACACTTGAGTTATTTTTTAAGCAAAGTCTTTTTCATAGCTTACCTGAAGTAGGTGCGGCGTTTCCCCACTTTCTTAGATTTCATTTTAGTAGAACTGGAAGAGTTCTGCAGGAAGTAGCTCAGTCTTGTTTTCCAGTCCTTAATGCTGGAAGAATGAAGATGATGCATGTTAAAAACGACAACTTGGAAAGCTTTTGACACCATTCCCTTTACTAGCAAGAGTTTTCCTGACACTGCTTTTTCAGTTAGCCACCCAGAGCATCTGTCCGAGGGCAAGAAAGCCATCTTCCCCTCACTTCTGTCAACAGATATGCTTGCCAGTCAGCGATAAGTGTTAGTAAAGGCGCAGCTGCAGGCAGCAGAGGTGGGCAAGCTGCCCTGCTCCCACACAGCCCGCAGCCTGCTCCCCCCGCCCCCAGAGCTTCAGTCCCGGCTCCGCGGGTGGAAGCTTCTGCTTTGGAGAAACCCCCGGGGCAGAGGACCCGCTCCGCCCTCGGTCCCCTGGCTCTGCCCCGGGCAGGTGGGGGACACTCACATCGTCTTCTTCATCCTGCCTTTCTCCGCCTCCTCTGCCTCGCTACGGCGGTGGCCGCTCCGCTCCATCCGCCCGCCGTCGTGCTGCAGCGCCAGAAAGAAAGCACTTTGCATTGCGCTCACCTCGACCGGCCACGCTCCTCAGCGCCGCTGCCGCCCGCCGTTATATGGCCCGGCAGGAGGGCGGGGCCCACACCCACAGGCCCCGCCCCAGACCCCCCCCGCCGGGCGGGAAGGCGGCGCGGCCGGGGCTGCGCACGGGAGGACGTCCTCTTTTTCCCGGTAAACCGGTATGGAAGAGCTTTGCCTTCTCCACGCGATTACGTCTCTTTTCGCCTCTATTTTCTTTTTACTTTCTTTTCTCTCTCCCGCCCCGACTTTTTTTTTTTCATTTTTTCATTACGGGTATTTTCCTTTTTCAGCTTGCCCTGGCTGGTCGTCCTCCTGGAAACCTTTAGGTGGTCGCACTGACATCCCTCGGGACAGGCACCCATCCCTGCCGCACTGGCAGAGAGGTGGCCTTCCTTTCTGCTAATGAGAAACCTGCATTTCTGCATACTTTTTTTAAAGGAAATACAGGCTCTTGAGTGTAGCCAGTGCACGAAAAAGGATAAGGAAAGACTCAGCCAAGTTTCTTCAAAAAATGAAGTAATCATAAATTTGAGTATATGGTATTTTTGGTGTCCACCTCTCTGCTAGCCCAAGCTATTCATCACTTTGATAAGCTGTCTGCACATGTGTTTTATCTCTGTATAGTGTTGCCACCTACCAGTGAATTGTGTAAATTACTCACAGTACATGAGGCTGAAATCGCAATGACTTACTTGGCCTTGGGCTTGTTGAAAAGGCCATGTGGTCCTTCTCAGCAGTGTCCAGCTGAAGGGTGTCATGTCCAAAGTATTTGGATTTTAAGAATCACATGAGTTTCTCTTTAACCTCCTCTGCTCTCCTGCTCTCTTCTGTGTTTTCACAATCACAGAATCACACAATATCTGATTGGAAGGGACCTTGAAAGATCATCTAGTCTAATACTCTACAGCATGTATATTTTCTGCCTTAAAAAGCAGTGTTCAGAGGGGCTGATTCCCAAAACACTGGTTGGCTTCAATGCAATCATGTAGCATCAGATGTCTCATCCTTTTGGGTAGTTGCCGTGGTCCTACAAGCTCTGGCCTTGCCGAATACACACAAAGCTGTGCTAAGGCATTTTGCTCTAAATGAGATTTATGGAGAAAATTAGTGCCATTTAGTTTGTGAAAGCATTTAAACAAGGATACTTTTTGATGCTGCCTGATTTAAGTCCTTTGCAGTACATATTTATGGTCTGATAGGAAAAGAAAGTTCCATTCTCTAAATGTTGCCTTTAAATGAGTTTTGCAACAGGTAGCTCTTAGTCTTGTGTATAGTACATACAGTTTTTAATGGGAAATTATTACGGGGGTGTTACCATGGGAGGGAGGAAATGTGGAAACACTAACAGAGGTAAAGCTCTAAGTGCTGTAAAAGTATCAGTTCCAGAAAATTTGCAGGGGGAACTTGCCAAAGAAAAGACCAGGGCAGGCAGTGCTTCGGTGATGGATGAAGCTGTGCTGACTCCCTTCCAGGCGCTTCCATCGTCACTTGCTTTGAGTGCCAGGGTCAGGCGAGCTGTGCAGCTGCGAGTGATTTGGGCAGGAGCTTGCCAGGAGCTGCTGAACAGCCTGTAACACGCGTGAGGACGGGAACACTCTCTGCACGTGTGAAACTTGCAGCATGCAGCCTCCTGGATGGGGGAAGGGGCAGGCTGCCTTGCCTGGGAGTAATAGATCAAAACTCAGCCCTGGGCCTTACCCACAGCAGAACCTCTGTAAAGGATCAAATACTCCGCAAAAGGAACAGTACATCCTCACTTTCCACCTGACTTGTAGATTTTCCTCTTTTTGATGCTGGTTTCAAGTTTCTTTCACCTTGATTCTCAAAGTTGGTTGAGATGAAATGTGCCCAAGAATAGTGGGAATTGGAAAACTTCAAAGTCTGGTAAGCTACAGTAAGGTTTGGTTAAGCATTTACCTTTTGGGAGCTTACCTGTAGCACAGCAGAGGTCCTGCTGATTTTCAAAGCCTGACAAGTTATTTTGTTGATGGTCCTGAAGGAGACTTGCTGGGATATTCCTAGCATCTGCCAAGTCATAAAACTGGCAATAGACAGTGTATGGAAAATTGCAGCATGAATCACGTATTATCTGATACTTTTTATTTTAAACTTTTTAATTGCTTCTTTTAGATACCTATAAAAATGCAAGTTCCAGTCAAGGAAGATAGTTATAACATTTGTAATATCTGTAAACAGTGGAAAAAATAGTGTTTCAGGTAAAAAAAGTAAGCTAAATATGGAATTGTTAGGTTAGATGGCCTTATAAAACATACTTACTGCAACATTTTGGTTAAAAACTATTTAGATTAAAATTGAATTTTATTGGCTGCATTAAGGTATATTTTTAATTTACATTTTTATTATACTTTTAAAGCCTGGATATCACTTCTTTTTAGTAAAAGAGAAACTTTACAAAATACTTTATCGCTTCATCATGGTTTGCAGTATGTTTTGTGGCTATGACCCTAACCTTTGCCAGCAGGTCAACCACATATCTGCATGATAAAAGATATTTTCCTTTTGTGTTTAAAAAAACAGACAAAGAAAAAGCATCTGACCTCAAACGATGTCATCAGTGTACTGTACAATGACCCAGTCAGGACTAGGATGTGGGGGGATGCTTCTGGGAAGGAGCCGTTGGCTTCCCTTGAGCCACCTCCCCTGGAGGTTGTAGGTGTGCAGCCTCATCCAGCTGCACCATCAGTCACTGCCTGGAAGGGTGTTTGGGCTCGCTGAGCTGCTTTAGATACACCAAATCTAAGTATTGCTTTGTTTTACCCATTTTTAGTTTTTCGAAGCAAGGATGGCAAAATGGCTGAGTTCGTTAGCGCGCCTTTCTGAAGGCGGGTCTGGTTTCTCACAGATGCTGCCAGATTTGGCATTTCAGCTTTGTCCTACACAGTCTTGTGCAACATTATTTTGAAAACTTCAGGAAAATTAGGTATTACCACTTTCTGGAAAAGCCCCGGATTGCAATTGCAGCACAGGTTCAGGTGTGTTGGTTGCTGAAAAATAAGTGCCTCCATCTAATGATGCCTCTTGTCGGGAACAGGGCTGTGGGGTGGGTGACCCTGCCTGGGTGGCTCAAACCAGTGTCGCGACCAGCTCTCCAGATCTGTCTGTGTGTACGCTGACCTTCGCTCTTTCAAAACAGTGAAGCTCTTGGTAGCTGAGGACAAATACAAACATAGCATCAAATCTTTTCCTTTACGTGTTTCTTAAAGCTTGAGCCTATTTCTGTAGCACTAATCTCATTGTCAAAGAGCAAGGCCAATGGAAACTGATGGGGGGGGAAGCCTATGGCCCAAACTTTGCTATTGGTAAGAATTTCACTATCATCTGCAATGAAATCTGACGTCAGACATTTAATGACACAAGCTCTCACTCTGGAGATCATGCTTCTCTTTGCAAAGGCTTTCTTGAGAATGTTCTGTTCCTTTTCTGCTTATACGATTCCTTTGAGCATCGGTGATGGCTGGATGTACAGAGGACTGTAACATATGCAATAAACAGCCAGGATGGAAGATAAGTTTTTTTCCATCTCAGTTACGTTGTATGTTGCAATAGCTGTGCTGATCTTTCCAAGTCCCTAGTGAGTAGTTGCTCTCACTGCATAATACTTAATTCTGTGTCTCCATTTTTCTGAAATGCCAGTCCTTGTTTCTTCTTTTTATAGAGAAGGCTTGGATGATAGCAAAGAACACATGAAAAATGGTTCCAGAGACTTCATGGCTGCATTTCATAAAGCCAAGAGGGGAGAGTATGCTTTTGTATGGTAGTTCAAACCATGCATTACAGTTATTTGTGGGATGCCTTATTGAACCCTTGTTGTCTTTGACTAGCTGAAATACCATATTCAAAAGAAAGAATAAGATGTTGAGCTATATCTTTTTGTTTTGTGATACATATTGCAAATTGCACAGGTGCACTTTCCTGTATTTTTACAGTGTTCTTTTTTAATTTACAGCTGTACAGTCCTGGTGCTGTGTCTGTAAGATGGTTCACGTAAGCATCAGAACGGGAGATCAGCGAAGAAAAAAACTGTGCTGCTTATAATAGCATCAAGTGAGCCTCTGTTCTTACGTCTCTTACAGGCTGTCTCTCCTCTTAGGCACAGGGGACTGATATGTATTTGTACAAAAGAGCACAGAGGTGCCCAGCTAAGGATGGAAGCGATGTGCTTTTGTGCTGTGCATTGTTAAATAATAGCAATCACGCATGGTATGTATGGTTGGGTGCTATTTCCTAGATGAGTATTATAATCACCACTTTTTCTGATGTTTATGTGTAAGTGAAGATGTTTACTCAAAGCCTTGGTCTGATTCTAATTCTGTTCTTTGCATCCTGTCTTTCTAGTCGCTTTTACAATTTCTATGGCATGTTGTGCGTGTGGGTGTTGGTTTAGGGGGTTTGGGATTGGTTTTTTTCAATCTGCTTGAAGCTTGCTGAGGTCAAGTTGTTGTATTCTCTGCCTTTGGCCCTGCAGGCTGTGCCTGACTGGCTATTGTTCTTCCCCAGAACTATTTTCCAGTCATAACGCTGAAAACCTGCAAATAATTAGAAGCCGTATCTAGATCTAAGTTTAGCACTACTGTGGATTAACACTAAGACTGGACCAATTAAGTGTTAAGTCTTTCCTAAATAGAAAATAAAATATAACTCATTACAAATGGATCTTGTTTCACTTAACAGCAAAATTCTCTGTGCAATGTATAAACTAGACAGAGCTTTCTGAGAACTCATTATTCCCAGCCCTCAGCCACCTTGTTTTACATAAACACCCACATTAGTTTATAAAAGTTCTAAAAATACAGCTGAAATCTATCAAAAAGTGGATAAACTGGGACTATATGTCTATTTGCAGTGTTGCTGTTATGTGGATGTGCACGTCTTTGTTGTAGTGACACTGTAAAAGAATATGAATCTAGGCATTGAAGAGCTGATTGTAATTCCACCTCTACCCACAAACATTTGGAAATGTTTGTTTTTAAAGGGGTGATACTCAATAACGGCAGGCAGGAGTCAGAACAGAGGGTTCCCTGAGGACCCTGGGATAGCTGTCCTGCTCCTGCAAGATCTGCTTTGTCCTTTCTGCAAAGACAAGCTGAAAAGAGACACGCTAATGTAGTCTGCATTTTAAAGGACAGGACATTCTCATATTCCTTATGTCTTTTGTCAATACAGAAAACAAACAGCTTAGCAAGAAGCAGTGTATTTTGAACAATGACACTTTCTTAGCAGATACTGGCTGGGTTACACCATCCCGAGTAAAGAGATCTGATTAATCTTGTTTGAGGTTAACTAGGTGATATAGAACACTGGCTCCATGTCCTGTTCCAATTGCAGTCTATTTTGTTTCCCCTCCCAAAGGCCATATTTGTTAACCCGGGTGTGCAGATGGACATTAAACAATCAAATATGTTTGTTAAATCTGGATGTGGGCACCATCTTTATCATATTATCTGCATATAGCACAGTCAACACACAGTCCTTTTAATGACTCTTTAATCCTTGTTAATGAATCTCTCTGTAAATGCCTAGGTGGTATTAGTCAGATGTTGATCTAGAAAGTCTCCTTGGCTTACAAAATCAACCCCTTTTACAACTCCTACAGGTGAATCCTATCAGGAGCTCAACAGTGGGAAAGCTGAAGATTACAGAGGAGTATAAACATTTTTGCGCCACCTAAAAGTTTCAATTTTTGAAAATAAGCATTTTCCTTTGAAATTGAGATAAAAGGTCAGACTTTCCTATTTCATGATGGGCAGATAAGTTTAAACAACACCATTTCTTGGAACAATGTGATCTCCATGCTGGGTGGAACTAGCAGAGCTTTAATTAGACTTCCTTAGTGGGAAATATGAACACTAGAAAAATACCAAATTTGTCAGTGGAAATTCTTTCATTTTCTTAAAACTATTTTAGGGTGGTATTTTGTTTTTATCACTTTCAGTGTTGCAGTATAGGCTTTTCTGTGAAAAATAGAAAAGGTAATAATGTCTTTCAGATGTGGCAAAGGATGCATGGTAGTGGAGAGGAGAGAAAGCACTGTCTGAGCAAATCCACTAATTAGAGTCAGGGGACATTTCATCTGAGCCAGGGTAGCCTTATACCCTTTCTACTTATTATATTGCCAAACGCTATTCCAAAGTTTGTGAAATTTAGCTCTCTGGAGTTAGAAAAGGCCAGAATGAAAGTTTCCTGTGCAATATTAGTAATTGCATATTTACCCAATGGCACCCTGGTCTACGCCTCGAGTGAAGGCTGGGAGATAAATGAAGGATGGGGTGATATTTTTCTGGCTTCGTCAAACTGTGGAAATTCCCTCCTGGCTGGTTAAAGAGCACACCGAAGAGGTCAGACTGTAGCCAGGATTGGACTGAAGGCGCAGAATGTCTTGCAGGCAGCCTGGGAGAGAGACATAGCCAAGTAGTTTGACAGATTAGTCATTCCCTTAATTAAGTGTTGCAAAATAATATCTCAATCCTGCAAGTGGATTAGTTGTAGGCAGGTATGTTGTTCCACTACAACACTTTCTCATCAACTAGTAGTTCAACATTTAAACAGGACTTCAGACCAAAGCAATTCAGAGCTGACTTTAGTTGATTCATTGCATGTGGCAAATAACAGTCCAAACTTCTAATATATGTGACTAGAATGACAATGTCACTTCTTGTATTTAAATATATGTTAAACAGGTAGAACACCACAGAAATTAGTAGAGACATGATCTGCTATTATTTCAATGTTAGACATACTCAGAGCAGTTACTGTCACAGCAGTCAACAGTGACAAGTAATTTTGCTTTAAGGAAATATTTTCTGGGATGTTTACAGTGCTAGGAAATGGCAGTGCAGGACTGTACATTACCATGGATTGTACTTCGAAGTCTAAGAGGCAGCATATAACTCATTGACTATGTTTTGGCAAGCTCTGTTTTAAATAGGTGGTAGTTGGCTCCACACTGTGTCACAGCCTTCAGTTAGGAGCTGTGATGAGACCTCTATATTAATGTACTCAGTATTTTCTGCTTGCAAGAAGATGGTCCTCGGGGATTGCTTGAAGCAATGATGCTTGAAGCATCATTGAGAAATGAGAGCAAGAAACCTTAATTAACAAAATAACCAATAAAAAATTTAAATTTCTTTATTGACCATAAATACTAAAATGTACCAAATAGATAATTTAAAATCAAAAAAGGAAGTTGTACCAGTTCTTAAAGGGTGGTATAGATTAATCAGTGGTGTTAAAGAGGAGAGCTGAATATGCCTATTGTCATGGTTTGGACTGAACTGGCCACTGAGACAAATGACAGATGCTCTCCCCCTCCTCTCTTTCCAACAAGAGAAAAAGGGACTTATGAGTGTAGAAGAAACTAAATTTAAATGAAATATTAATAAAATAATAGAAAGAAAATTAATGTAATTTATCCAATATATACAAAACAATATCAATCTCCCAGGGTGATGATTACATCACTGTCAAGCATTGGGAAAGTCCCAGACTGGACTCAGTGACAGACAGGAACTGGATTCTGGCTCTGGAGTCAGGAATGCACGGACTGGGATCAAAGGCAAACAGAGAGAGTCCTTCCCTGACACCAGGCACTGAAGAAAGAGACCTGACCCTTTGATCCCTCAGTTTTTATACTGAGCATGAGATAGATGGGATGGAATACCCTGTTGGTCAGTTTTGGGTCACCTGTCTTGTCTGCTCCTCCCCACAGGTGCGACCCCTCTACGTTTTTCTGCTTCTGGCCCTCCAACCGGGCGAATAAAAAAGTTAGCTGACCTTGGTTGTTATAGCAATAAGTATAAGCAAGAGCCTCTCTGCATACCATTCCGTGGCATAAATTACAAACAATCAGGTCTTATCACTCTGAGAATGAACAGTGTCTCCACGATATGCTGTTAATTTCAGAGTTCGGTTAGTTAGAAGAGGCCTAGCTAAAAAGTAAAATTACAGAACAGAAAGTTGGTTCTGTTTTACCTCAAACCAGGATGTTTCACCCTTTATTCCATAACATTTGCATCATGCTCAGGTTACTATTACTTTTCATCTATCAAACCTATGAACAGACTTAATCTGTAATTTTGGTAAAAATCTAGAAAGGCTGGCAAGCTGCAGAGCTGCCCAAGATGTTGGTCAGCTCATTTGGAACCTCAAAAGACATCACAAATCCTGACTTTTACTATCCCCAAGCTAGGATGAAAGACAGTAATAAAGTCCTTGGAAAAGAGTGATCTTCCAGTATGCAAGGAGAGGAACAGGGAGGCAGAACAGGAACATGTCTCCCCAGTTGCACGTGAGTGGCCAAATGTTGCCCAAGTCTGACTGCGGATGCTTCCTTTGCTTTTCTCAGGTGTCACCTTGCTCATCAGCATTTCTCTCCTGGTTGGTAGCTTCATTTCAGAGATTTCAGCTACTGCTCATCAGGTGCATGCTCTGTGACATTAGCTGTGATTTTAGCTGATCCTTTCAGTAAGCTTTTCTTAACACCAAAGTCTTCTAAAAATGAAACTGTGCAGGACTTTCTAAACAATCTGTACTTTTTCTGACATGTGTTGCTCTGAGGTGTGACGTAAGCTACAGGTCAAGTTCTGGAGTGGTGAACCTGTTTTACAGCTAACATAAAACTAGCATTTAGTTGCTGTGGGTTTTTTTTTTTTTTTAATCAAGACGTTTACTTAATCTCTTTATTTTAAATAAGTTTGGTTTTTTGGTAGCTTTCCAACAAAAACTGTTATTTGAAGACTGAGACAACATTCCTGGCAAGTTTGGAACTTAAGAAATCAGGGGACAAGATGGCTTAGATCAGCTCCCTGGGATATACTTAAATGTATCACGAATCATAAGAAGCATAAGTCAATTACAAGGAGGAATGGAAAGAACAACAAAAATTATCTCGAGGAAATTACTCCTTACTGTGTCCTGTATCAATATCCACTGAGTAATTAATGTTCACTGTATTGATTACCTTCTGCTTGCTTTGGCTATGGGAGAAGCAAGAATAATTTTTTCCATGTACTGTGGCATTAGTCCTCCTTTGTGTAGTCTATTTTCTTTATTTCACACAAATACTCTAATCTGTATACAGTAAGCAATAAAGAGAGATTCATTTCACATCAGTGGACAAGTCTCTGAGGAATACAATGCACTGTAAAGAGATTTCACTTTAAAATATAATATATACCTAAAAGACAAATTAGAAAAATTATACAAGCACATTTAGATATACAAGAAAGAATAGCCATTAAAAACTCCCAGGACTTCAGCCTCTAAACTGGACTGAAGTGGATTTTCCAGTGTTGATCAATTAAGGGTCTATTTGAAGATGATCAGATCTAATGACCATTATTTTCTCATTCTTTACATGTCATTCAGTTTATTCAAGGCACAGTGGGAAAGAAGATCAGGCAACAAAAAAAACCCGTATCACTAGATATGCTTGAGTTTGAAATGCCAAAAGTTCTGTAACTGCTCCAAGACTCGAGAAATGATGGGACTTAACAGCAGAGAGGTCGTTGCTGATGGTGATTGCTTGTGTCCTCTTTTTGGTGGAGCTGCTCTAATAGTGGCAAACTCCTGCCAATGATAAAACACACATGTTGTAGCACATGAAGGGATTTATTTCTGAGCACATCTGATCCTTTTCTGCTGGACATCAGCAAACCAGTGATGTGGTTAAGGGTCATTTTGTGCACCTTTCTATTAACTTCAGCTGAAGGGGGAACATGTGGAGTGAATAGGAGGGTGATGTCTTGATATGCATAGGGAAAATGACAAATGTTTACTGAGAAATTCAAAGATTGTTTGTATGGGGAAAATAAGAAGTGGAACACAAAGATGAACATGCTTAGTCTCCATGATTCCTGACATGCTGCATGTTTAAGTGCCAGCTCTCAGGGATGAATGAAGATGTATTTGTAATCGGAGCTGTAACTTCTCAAATATTTTTAAATGTGTGTTTCAAAATATGGGAAAAGAATTAGTGTAGATGTGCATAAAATATTGTGTAAATTGAATATTAACTTTGTGTTTAATAAGTAAGTGCTTTTTTAAATTACTGTCATTAATGACTGATGTTGACGCAGCATTTGGCACCAATTGCTTAGTACCATACCTCTGTTGTTGCTGGTAAGTGGTAAGAACATGGCTTCAGTCAGTACTATGACTTTGCCTAGCTGCCTTTATTAATGGCCTGCAACGTAAATGCTTGAAATGTTAAAAAACAGGTTCATTATATCTGGTTTTCCTGGTTTTCTTTTATATACAGAATGCATCTTAGTTGTATTTTCCTTACATATTTAATAGAGAAGGGATGGGCATTTGGAACTGGGTGCAGAATCATGACAAGAAAAGCCTCTTGAGACAAGAGGAGATTTTTGCATTGATAGTTTCTATGTAGGTAGTTTGCAAGTAAATGGAGAGTAAAGAAGGATGTGGTGGTTTCCTCTGCTATAGTTTCTGCTTTTTCAGGTGTATTACACAACTTCTCTGTATGCATGATGCAGGCCTACTACTTTGAATATTTTTTTACTAAATCTTGTCTGCCCCATATTTTTTAATTTGCATCTAGTAAAACTGGCAAATGGGGAATTGAAACAAAAGATTATTTTGTTACAACCCAAAACAAATGTCCTACTTTTGTTTTCTTTGCCAGTTTGCATTTACATTTATAATGAAGTTATGAGCTAGCACATTTTCTTTTCTGATGAACTTTATTTTCAATTATAATTACAGCTGAGAAATCAACAGCTTTTTATCTAACTATATCCCCCCATTTTTTTTCTCCCTCATGGCATGGTACTGTTTTGGGGGGAAAAAAGAAAAGGAATGTAGAAGTCTGAAGTCAGACATACATTTCATTTGTATTCATTATATCTTACAACACGTTGTGGAAGCTGGTGACAGTCTCAAAAGGGCAGAGACCACCTCATCTACTGAACCTCTAAATAGCGGTCTATGGCTCATCATCAGAAAAATTTGAGGCAGTTTGCTCAAGTTCTGCTATTGCCCCTGGCTTTAACCTCTCTCTTTCTCTCTCATTTGTTTTGGACTACCCAGGTTTTAATCATCAGTTCTCCTATTTTTTGGTCAGTATAATTTCTGTTGTCGGGAAACATTTTTATTCATTTATGGAAAGATGGTTTATCATCCAATGATAGAACAAGGGGCAATGGGTGCAAGCTGGAACATAGGAGGTTCCACTTCAATATGAGAAAAAACTTCTTCACGGTGAGGGTGACGGAACACTGGAACAGGCTGCCCAGAGAGGTTGTGGAGTCTCCTTCTCTGGAGATATTCAAATCTTGCCTGGACATATTCCTGTGTGACCTGATCTAGATGTTCCTGCTCTAGCAGGGGATTGGACTAGATGATCTTTCAAGGTCCCTTCCAATCCCTGTGATTCTGTGATCATGTCTAAGTGGTGGGACTGTAAGAATCTGGTCTGTTAACAGATTGCAAGCTGTTAAGGTGCTTATAAATATTGTAGTTCTTGTCCTATTTTTTCTTCTTTGATTTTATTTTTTTTACATATCTTAGCTCTTGCAGGATACATAACTTACAACTGCATATCTTGCTGGTCATTAAATCCTCCTGAGTGAGCTCAAATGTGACCAAATGGTCCTCAAACACTGCTGAGATCAAGACACTGAATCAAGAAGGTGATTTCCTGACAGAAAACTGTGGCAGGAGGAGGGAGAGGAATCTATGAAGACTTCTTTTTGCTTGTCTGTCTGCTTATTTTTTAAGCTTCTGGCTTAAAATGAATGAAGGATGAATATACGTATCTGATATTATTACAGTGAGCCATTTCTGAACTGGAGAAACTAGATCGGGAAAGTCCCCTTGGGCAGGTACAGTCAGGCTTACACTGGGTCTGCCTGTAGTTTGGGCTGGCTGTCTTGGCAGTAGAGCTGTGTAGTACTGAAAAGCAGTGTTTCTCAACTGAAGCACAGCCTCATGCAAACATGGCAGTGTGGCCTTCCTGCTAGATCTGGCTGACATCCACCCTGCCGGCGGCACAGGCAAAGTAAGTCTGGCTGGACCCCAGCCGAGTAAAGCAGCTTTTAGAAGTGGACAGGTTGTTCTTTGTTCTCTATGAGCCTCCATTTTCCCTGGCATGATCAAAAGACTGTGTATTCACCTATTGCAAATGTGGACTCAAACACATTTATGCACAGAAAGGGAAGAGATTTTATCAAGGAGTGAGAAACCAGCATTTGCCATTCTGTGTCTGTGCTGATGACTATTTACCTGCTCCTGAAACAAGGAGAGACCACATTTTGTGTGAAACAGCACAGTACCAATCTTCCATCTAGCTATGCTGATTTACACCAGCAGGTGACTCGGCCCACAGCTGCACTCACTGCAGGTCTCTCTGGTTGCAGCTGGCTCTCCCCCCTGCAGCGGCTAAGGCATCCTCAGGCTGATGGGAGGAGAGAGCATGGCAGCCCCAGACTTGCAAAGGTGGGAGCTCACTTTGGACCCCATCTCATTTCCAGACAGATATGCACCGGGGCTGCGCACTTACTCCTTTTCTTCAATGGAAAAAGCTGCCTGTGGCTTCATTCTTCCTTTGAAGGCTCAGCAAGCCCTTGAAAGTGATGCTGGTCATTGGGAAGCAACCCTCTGCATGACAAGGCTGAAGGTTTACTTTTATGTATATTTTAATTTTTATTATTTTACCATTTTCTTTCTACTTGGAGAATTCCGTATTCAGTGCTGCTGTGATTGTAACTCCTTTCTTTTTTCCAAATCCTCAGCAAAATAGCAATACTGGTCCAATGTTTTAAGCTTTTAAAAGCAGCAGGTCATTACCATTTACAGTTGCTCAAGTCTGATAACGTGTTTATTCATAAATATTTACCCAAATGACAAAGAAACTAGAAACTGGGCAAGTTTTTCCAAATCTGCTCTACTGACATGACCAGATGGTACCACGTAGTAGATTTACAGCAACTTTCCAGCTCTGTGGGTTCTCCTAGGTAAGGAAACTGCCAATGAGCAGCTCATAGTATTTCTTTGTGCCAGCAAATAGACTGGAAAAGTGTGAAGCAACCTGAAAAATTGTGGGTGTCTGTGTTGGTTGCTCTAACCTGCATCATAGCTGACATTAATCCTCACCTACTTTGCTCTGCCTAAAATGTGTGTATCTGGTCCAAGGAGTGGATCAGTAAGATTAAATAGTAATTGAGTCTTAAGTACATTATCAAGTCAATACAGAAGACTACACAGGGACAACACTTGCTGTGAAGAGGATGTGATGAGATTTTTAGATCAGTTTAGTTGGTGTCACAAGATTTTTAAATCATAAGCAGCTGGGTACTAGACCTTGCAGCAGGATTGTCTTTTGCACGAATAGGCTATCTCCTTCTAGTGGGAGTAGCGTTTACTCTCTGTGTTTCGTCTCATGCCTCTTTGTCATTAATTAGCAAGAGTTTACATGCTCAGGGACTTCTTTTCCTTAAGCTACATGTAACCTTTGAATATTTTCAGCCATCGACGTAATACATTGAGCTTCCTGATTAATCCAGTCACTGGTTTTAAATAGCTACGTTTCTTAAACAAACTCTTCATGAAGCAGACTCAAATGAACATAAAATTATCCTCATCTACAGCAGAGCTCAGTTTGGACTGGAATGTTCTCAGAGTGTGATAACAGCATTTTGTGCTCTTTGGAATTTAGGATAACTTTAGAGAGAGAGAGTGAGAGATCCAAAGATTCTCTTTGAAACCTTTTTGAGGTGAGATCCTCTCTAGAGAGAGACATCCATTTGTGTTGTTTACTTTGCCACAGTCACCCTTTCCTCGGTCATTACCAGGTTCTTTTTCATCAGCTCCTGGATAAATTGAGCTGCTTCTCTGCTAGTTCCTTAGTTACTACAATACCAGCTTTCATGACCTCACAAGATATTCTCCATTTTCCAAGCACACATTTTGTTTTCTGTATCCGTTTTTTTCTAACCAGATTCTAGTCAATAGTGGATGCCCTCAAGAAACGTTGCAAGTACTTAAGATGTACGACAAACAATTTACTAAGCAGTTACTGTTCTATCCTTAACTGTCGCCCTTGTTGCAATGTCATGTTCAGAGCCATTTGAAAAATGTAGTGAAGGTACGTGATCCATGTTGTTTCTTGAGGAATGGGGCTTTATGGCACATGCTGTTGGTGCTTTCTGACAGCAGGCTGAGATGTTCATGGGTAATAGGTCTCTAAATGGATACTAAAGGACAGTTGTTTTGGGCTTGGAGGAGGAGACAGTGCAAAGAAGGAAAATGGCAATGATCAAAGGGATGAAACTAGAACTGGGAGTCACTTGATAAAAGCAGTAGGAGACAAGAGCAGTTAAAACAGAATGGAACCAAGTATGTCTTCATCCAGTAGGAACTTGCTTCCACAGGGGGCTGTGGAATTGGGGCAGTCACTGGGTTCAAAAAGGCATTGCCCATATTCATGGACAACAGGTCAACAAATAGATGCTGAAAAGGATGAGGATCTTCTAACATCCCTAATGTAACAGTAGTGAATGCCAAGCAGTTGTGAGGGGAATGGAGCAAGAAAGCACTTGGTTATTTTTGCTCTCCCTAGGTAGCTGTTTCTGCCACCACTGGAGAAAGACTACTGGGCTAGATCAGACATTGCTGTGATCCACTGTGGCATTTTGTATGTCCTTGTTTTTTAAAAAAAAATTATTTAATTTTTTTTTAATAAATTTTATTTATGTATTGCTCAGACCACCACACAATTAGGATTTGAAGCATTTACCCCTGAAGAGCCTACAAGTAAGGACCTTGTATGTGCACAAGATTTTGCTAGACTCAGGCCTTATACTTTATTTGGTTAAATAGTTCCATGAACATTTACACAGCTATATAAATAATCACAACCAGTTAGTGCTGCCAGCTGAGCAAAATTAGAGATTTTAAGTGCCAAGGACTTAGAACATCTCTTTCTAATTTTACCCTGGCTCAAAGTATGTTTAGAAGATGAGGTATAGATAAAATCAGATAGGGAAAATTATTTAGTATTCTGTCACTTGTAAAATGTTTATCAGTTAAAAATAAAAGAGGTGAGAAAAATAAGTTGATCTTTTACAAGAAGCAAACCCATATCTAATGGCTGGATTAGGAGCCTGTGTTTAATAAGTGACAAGAGATGATTACAAACAGTCCACACTGGCTGTTGACAGACATCCTGGTTTTGTCAGTTTATGTATACTTCACAAAGAGATGCTACCTGCAGAGATAGCGTTGTCTTAGCTGTAGCTAATTAGCTGGAAGATGGGTAGAAAAACATGAATGACTAGACTGAGTACTGGAGCTGTTTGGAGATGTTCCAGTTGACTGGTTTTTCTGGTAGAAAATGCTGATTCTTCCAAATGAAAACATTTCACTGGAATATGTAGTCTCAGTGAGACTATCATTTGTGTTCCTTCCAGGCTGTTGTCCCACTTTGCCAGGCTCTTCAGCAGTCTGCCAGATGGTATAGAGGTGAGCTCTTTGCCTTTTCTTCTGGGGGATATGCATTGCTTCCTGTCTGGTCTGGGTACCAGGCTCAGTGAGCTCTCCCAGCCTGAAACCAGTTGTTTGTCCAAGTCTACTACTCCAGATGATATTTCTTCATATGTTTGAAATATTTCACAGGTTGGATAGAAAGCTGTATCTTGTTTTTGCTCTGAGGAGTACAGGATCTCCATCAGAGAGATTTATTTTGTGCTCGGTAATTTATGTCTTTGTGTCATGGATGTCAAGACTGCAACATACAAGGCAATAAAAATGTTGAGCTCAGCAAGTCATTCCAAGAAGAAATGTCAGCCATGAACTTGTCCTTCCTGGAAGCTCAGAAAAGATATTACCTCAAGGAGAAACAGAGAAGTCACTTAGGTTTGTTTACCACCACAGCATAAGGACTAACTTACCCTGGTGGTGGGAAGTTTGTATTCATCTTTGTCTTTTCTATACAAAAACTACTGTACTAATAAGGAAGGAAGAAGAAAAATAGGGCAATTGCTATACAATTAATTCTTGCAAAAGAGAAAAAATATGTTTACAGAACAAAGTTTATGTTATGAGACAGAACAACCATTAGTGACTTTAAACATGAGCCATTTCAGTCTCCATAACTCCCAGATGTTCCTGCTGGCAGAGGCCGGCTGTCCCTCAGTCCTACCACTTGTGCATCCTTAAAAGGGATGTGGGGTGATGTGGTTTCACCTTAGAGCTAAACAGATCAGATGGTGGTTTGCTTCTCCAAGGAGGGGTCTTGCTGGTTCTCCATGTGCTGCATCTAGCACTCATATGATCTCTGGGTGCAATTCAGCTGGCTATTCCAATGCAGAACTAGTGCTTTTTTCCTTTGTCCAGTCACTATATCTGACATGAAACAACAGGAAGAAGATGCAGCATAAATCTCCTGTCAGTGCTTCTCTGTGTATTCCACTGGCTTGACTGTGGGGCATTATAGCCTAAGGAATGTGTAGATTATCTCTGTGTTCTGGAGCAAATCCCATGCCCAGAGTTCAAGACACCTACAAAAGGATTCCCTTTTGTAGGAAGTTCAGGAGGAAAAATTGATATTTTGTGGGTTAATTCACTTCTCCCTTTTAGTGATAATTAGTGAAATAAGAATGAAGCCACTTTTCAGAAGTGTGTGTTATAACAGTGAGAAAAACAGGGTTGGGTTGATGGTCCCACGGCTCGATGTTTAATATGCATTTGGAATCATGCTTTTTCTCTTTGTTTTCCTTGGGACTCTGTAATTATTTAAATTTAAAAACAAAAAAGTAAAAAAAAAAAGCCAGCACAGCAGCTAGATGAAGCAAGACATTAAATTTTTTCTTTTTTTTTCTTCCCTTGGAAACATTTCCATTAACCCTGAACTGATGGGCATTGGAGAAACAAGTTATTACGCCTTTCCTTTACAAGGAGAACACACTAGTCTTTCCCCCTATTTCGGATCAGTAGATTTCACCAAGGATATACACGACATAAAATACCTGGGGTTTTTTTACATTATATGTACTAGGAAAATATATTTGGCACAGTTTAGCATAGTTGTGAGATGGTCAGATTTTAAAATATATATATCTTCAAATAAAAATGTCTCTGCTTTCCAATTTATTTGGAAAGCTATTTATTTATTTATTTCCTGATTATTGACCCGTTTTAAAGATAATGAACTAGCTCTTAAGAATAAAGCAACACATGAGAAGTAGTGTGGCAGGAATCCCAGGGCAGTGCAGCCTATACAGATGTTCAGAGAAAGCCTGTCAGCCCTAAGCTAGAGGTAAGGAGAGGGCTCAGTAAAGCTGAGCTGATGGACCGAGCGGCCTGGGGTTGGCCGACGTGCCGTTCCTGAACCAGGTCGCCACGCCTCCTGCAGGCGACAAGGGAAGGATTACAGTACTTTTTAAATGCATCACTGCTGACCGGTGAAGCCAGTGTTGGTGATGACTTACGCTGCATTTTAGTTGATAGAGTTGAGGGTAGTGCTCTAAATATTATTGCTGAACTTTGTATGGCCCAAAAGCTCGGATAACAGTGTTCAATAAGATATGAATGTTTTTGTATACATGTTATACAGGCTATCTTGATGGGCTGAATACTAAAGACAAGATTGTGGATAGGTTTCAAAAAACAGGTGCTTTAACATCAGTTTTGTGGTTGCAATGAAGCCTGCTGTGGTCAAGTTTCAGTGACAGTGGCTTAGATTTAATACTGGTATGTATTATTGTCACAGGGCACAGCAAGTTTGGGGTTGTTTGTTAAAAATATAAGCAATCTACTTCTGTAGTGAAGTTTCCAGTTTTGAAGTTCTCACATTCCTTTAATCCCTGGGAAGGGGAAGGAGAGGCACAAACTCCAAAAGGCAAGCACATCTTACATTTTTAGAAGGTATCTGGAGAACATGTTTGTATTATGTTGGTTACATGCAGTCCAAAATTAAAAGCAGTTTCACTGCAGGAAGATATTAAAATAATCCAATCTCATATTGAAAAAGTGGAAAATGAACTTTCCAGTATGATATTTAAAGGGTTATTTGTATTAAATGATCCTGTCTCCTGGAGTGCAATATCAAAAGAATCAACCTTTTGAGGACCAGACGGAAGATTGAAAAAAGCAGAGGAAGGATCGCTGCCAGAGCTCCATTTCCAGCAAAGGTTCTTTTTGCAAGTTTGCTGGGAAAGAAGCAAGGAATAATAACAGGAGTGTTGATCTATGTTCCTTTTCTCCAAATATATTTTAAGAATGACATAAAAAATATTCTTTCTCTAATCTTGCAATGGATGTACTTTTCCCTCTCCAGGCCTTCTCCAGCAAGGACAGAATTGTTGGAACAGGAATAAGATCAACTCCTTATCTGGATTTTTTTTTTAAACTAGAAATAGATTGTTAAAAGAATAACTTAAGACCAAATGTCGTCCCAAATATTTCGTAAAAATGCTAGCTTGGTGGGATATGATTGTGAAAGTCATAAGAATACGCTCAATCCTCTAGGGTTTTTGCTTACTAATTTTGAAAAGGAAAGAGGTGCCTCAAAAGGTAAATAATCTCAACAACTATTTGCAGACATTCCCACATGGAAATTTTTCAGTGCCTACAAGAATGTAAACAGCGCTATATAATTTGGTTTCTACTAACTATATATTTTGGCTTGGCTTTGGTAATATAAACATTGGAGTTTTTGTTGGTTTGCTGTAAATAGATGCCATGGGGATGCTGAAAATACAAAAATGCATTATTTCTGTCACATGTTATTTTCTTCTTATGTAGGACAGCTAAAAACCAAATCTAATTTACTGCATAGCATTGCTACTTAGACTTATTACAAATTAGTGCTACAGTTGCTTAAGAAGCCTAGAAGGACTCTCTCCTAACAGAAGCCAGTCTTGAGAACTGGGCTCGCCCTTCTCAAAAAAGGGTATGTGTTGTCTCATTTCCAAAATGCTTGTCTTCCATTTCCCTCATAATTGCATAGTACTTTTAGGAGACATTCTGTGTCTTGAACCTCATCTTTTCTCATCACTACATGGAAGAGGCTTTATAAAAGTATCTTTCAGTGGGATATTATTTGAATAACAGTTCTCTAATTCTGGAACAAATCCGAAGACTAAACACATTATTTAGCTTAGTTTATTTTTTGGATATTTATTTAAGATGGTAAGTTAATACACTTTTGTGCAAAATCATCATGTTCACCAAAAGAATTAGATGATCCCACTTAACATCTGTATATCTTATTTGTAAACAGGGGAAACAAATGAAGAATTATTAGGAGGCATTGGCTTGTTTTCTTCACGCAACTCTAGGCTGAGTGCCAGAGAGGTCTTCCTACCCAAAACCCAGGAAAGGCTTCTTGGACACATGAAGTGCATGATGGTGGCTGTTTTGAAAGGAAAAAATTATTTTATTTTGGTGTGTGAGCTCAGAAATCAGAAACATCAGGTGGATAAGGGGAGAAGGAAACATTCTTGGGCTGCTTAAAAAAATAGCAGTAAGTTAGGTTCAAGGAACTGGCCACCACATCTTTGAAAAAAAAAAAAAAACAAAACCCTAAACAATAAAAAGGCATGATGGTTTGCAGCAAGAGGTGTTCTTCTATTCTTCTATACTGCAGGATGACAAAGGTCGACATGGTGGAGATTCTTCTTCCATAAAGAAGAATTAAATTATGAGATTAAAGAGTCATGGTTCAGCATTGTCAATGGTGAGAAGTGCTTGTAAATGTCATGACAAATAAAGTACAGCAAGGAACTGGGTAGGCTTTGCCATTTCTGGGACAACAATCTCCTGGGCCTGTCCCTGCTATGGTGGGCAGGGCTGGCTGGGGCCCTGATCAGCTGTGTGTGGACATGGCTGCCGATGTTCCTCTTGTGTCTGAGGCCATGGAGGTGGGCCCACAGGCCTCCTGGGCCTGGGCCCTCACTGTCACCAACCTTGTGGCCATCTTAGCCCTCCTGGGTCACCACCCTCATGGGACAGGGACAGCTGAAGAAGGCAGGCCCCTTGCTGCCACCCTGTAATTGTTGATAACTGTAATTAACTTATTCTGGAGAGACCATCTTATTTACAACCCTCTACTTATTGACTAATTGCAGTTACATGATTTGTGTAGATGGAAAAGAAATGTGCTTACTCTTTTAACTATTTTTAATGACTCAGCAGAGTTGTTTAACCCATACAATATATTTTTCCTGTTTGTGGTTTCCTGGCTTTAGCGGACTAATCACTGTGTAAACATTTGACATACTTCCAGGTAAACTTATCTATACATTGCATAAAATAGTATTTTACGTTATCAGCCAAAATATTTATTTAATCCTCCATTCATAGGAATGAGGCTGAAAGTCTTTCATTGAAAGACACAGTCAGGGTATGGGTGACTTCCTCTAGCACGAATGTTAACTTATTACTAGTTACTAGCAAATTCATGACAAAAACATCAAACTAATGCAGTCCTGTAAAAGTTTGTGAAAAAGGTCCATGAAATATAGCTGAAAAACAGGGACTTCTCTGTATGGCTGCAGTGGTTCCTGCCTTCAGCTGTCTCGCTGTTTCAGGGAGGAGAGCTCAGCTGCCAGCACCTGAGCCCCTGTCAAGATTTGCAGTGCATCATGTCAAGATAAACCAAAATTGCTGTTTTATGCTGTGGAGTCTCAGCAGTTTCATTATCAGCTGAATCATTCCTGCAATAGAAAAGGAAATCTCAAAGAACAGGGCAGATAGCTGGATACAAACTGTCCCTTCCTGTGATAGGGGAAAGATAAAAATTTGAGAACATAACTGCAAAACACAGGAATGGTAATAGATAAATGTGGGAGTGAGAAGAAGGAAAAGAGACACCGAGAAGGTCAGGAAAGATATATCACATCAGTTGCAAGGTGTCATGACTTCTTGTTTTCAAGTATGTATATGTTTAGAGGGGAATAGGAGATGGAAGGCATGTTTTGGACTTAAATTTGGCAAGCAGTTCCTTTGAGGATGAATTGGTTAGTTTTTTAATGCCTATGCTTACAGCCAGAATTTGGTGCATAACACTGAAATGTACATTGTAAAAGGCAGGCTGTAGGGATTAGTGTGCTCTTGCAGAGCAAATTTCTTTTTTCTCTTGACAGGAACTTATTTCCTTTCTTTTGGTAGTGAAAAGGAAACATAAGGAATAGGTTCAGTATTTGTGAATTGCACCAAGTACTACGGAACATTGAACTAATATTGATTTATGTTAAAGATAAGCAGGGGAAAGCGTACAAAATTCTGCTGGCCCATTTGTATGGCTTGGGCAACTCACACTGTATGTGAGATAGCTCCCCTCATACAGTCTATGGAGCTGACCTGAAACGGCAATAAATCTGAAAAAAAGCTGCAGTACAAACTGAATGTACTGAACAGCAAAATTGATGAAAAATGGTCTTATCTCATGTTCTGTTGTAGGTTCAGACTGTTTCCTAGCCTGATGCCAGAATTCAGTCAACTAGGGGTTTTTTAAGCACTAATAGGATTTGTAAAGGAAATATTTGCATGGGCTCAGATCTGCTTTTTGTTCCTTCTTTCTTAAACTGATAATGAGGATGCACCACTATTACTGAAAGTTAATACACAATTTTTGTGCAAAGCTGTACTACTCTTTGGCAAGTAGCAGCCATGTTTAATGAGAGAATCACAATAGCTCTTTAAAATAGCTTCATTACCAGTCACTACTGACTAGCACTGTGCACAATGGTTAGTTAACTGCTAAACTCCAATCTTTCAACAATGAGCTTCTCTTGGTGAAATGATTTCTTATCCTACCTTGTGAGGTTAGTTACCTATTACAAGCTTGTGGAGGTTTATCTGTTTCACTTTATGTCCCAGATCTAAGCTTCCAGCTTTGTGTATAAGCATGCAAATAAATGGCTGGAATTTAAGAAAGGGCAGAGTGACCGAATATCTAATTAAAACCTTGCACATGTGATTCAGACTTCTAAATCAAAGTTCATAGGAGCTAATCAAATGCAGGTCATACAACTATGTATACAAACACAGACAAGAATCTGACTTTTGGCACCTGGGTTTTGGAGAAGTTTGGCACAGATTTCCTGAAGTGCTGTGAATTAAGCCATTGCTACTCCAAAGAGTAACTGTGATAGCTGTTCTGTGATGCATCTTCTATTAAGAAAACAAGGACAGGCTCAGATCAACACATTTTAATCTCCTCTGTATTTTCCCTGAACTTGGAAGGCATTTGGCCAGGGCTCTCCACTGCTCTGTCTTTACTGGAAATTAATTGGCAGACTCTGCAATGCTTTTCTGCTTTTGGCAATAATGATTACAAATCAGTACAATAGTGACTACAAGTCAGTACAATAGCAACCTAGAGATGGCAATGGCCCGGTTGCTTAAAAAGAATAGCTGATAGCTATCCTTCTGAGAATCTACATTGTAGGTAGAAAGTTCTCTTTTTGTTAAGGATCCTTAATGGAATGGCTCTTTCAGGTTTCTCTCCTTCTCTAATCATAGTGGTATGTCAAGAGGTTTTGCAAATTTAAGTTTAACGTGTTTTCTGTGTAGGCCAAGGATATGTAGATGCAAATAAAATGCAGTGCTTCAAACTAGACAAGATGATGCTTTAGAGAATAATATAGGGAAGAAATACCAGGAAAAATATGCCATATTTTGGAGGGATATATTAACATCTAAAATTAGCCATATGGGTGATTTGGGTAAGGGTAGCCTAACTTGGACCAGTAGCCGTTCCTACCCCACTGGGGATAGGGTTTAACACTCATTTAGCTGGTGCTTACAAGCTTGAATCCTTATCGGTTTGACGTTTTCCTAAATGTTAAACAGGTGATGTGCTAACTGCTAATTGAGCAATTAACTGCTATTATATAGAGATGTTAAAGTTTCAGAAGGTTTTAAGTGAAGAGAGGGCGATTAATATAAGGGACAACAAAAAAAGTTTCTATAAATACATCAACAAAAAGAGAGTGACTGAGAATGTCCATCCCTTACTGGATGCGGGGGGAAACCTCGCAACCAAAGATGAGGAAAAGGCTGAGATACTTAATGCCTTCTTTGCCTCTGTCTTTAATAGTCAGACCAGCTACCCCCAGGGTGCTCATCTTCTTGGGCTGGAAGATAAGGCCGGAGAACAGAACAATTCCCCTGTAATCCAGGAGGAAGTAGTTAATGATTTGCTTATGCAACTGGACATGCATAAGTCTATGGGGCCAGATGGGATTCACCCAAAAGTTCTCAGGGAGCTGGCAGGAGAGCTCACCAAGCCTCTCTCCATTATCTATCAACAATCCTGGTCAACAGGAGAGGTGCCGGATGACTGGAGGGTGGCCAATGTGACGCCCATCTATAAGAAGGGCC
>VXBJ01001537.1:124717-173562 GCA_013400055.1 Nycticryphes semicollaris | reverse complement strand
TGGGGTTGTGGGTGTGGGGTTTAGTTGGTGGGTGGCTTTTTTGTTTGTTTGTTTTTGTGTGTGGGTTTTTTGTTGTGTTTTTGTTTTTGGGGGGTTTTTTTGTTTTTTGTTTTCATGTGGTTGGACTCGATGATCTCAAAGGTCCCTTCCAACCACTAAGATTCTGTGATTCTGTGATATACTTGAGAAGGAAGGAATGAAGGGAAGGATTTTGTAAAATGCTAATGTGTTGATCTTATTTTGTTAAAGGTACCTATGTAAAATATAGGGCTGAGTGATTTAAGAAGTGAAAGCCATGCTGAATTACCCTGCAGTGGGTAATTCAAGTTCACTGACAGGATACTTGCACCAAAACACCTGAGTTTAGAAGATTTCTATAGTNATTCTGTGATTCTGTGATATACTTGAGAAGGAAGGAATGAAGGGAAGGATTTTGTAAAATGCTAATGTGTTGATCTTATTTTGTTAAAGGTACCTATGTAAAATATAGGGCTGAGTGATTTAAGAAGTGAAAGCCATGCTGAATTACCCTGCAGTGGGTAATTCAAGTTCACTGACAGGATACTTGCACCAAAACACCTGAGTTTAGAAGATTTCTATAGTAAGCTCCTCCAGTAACAGATGACTGGCTACGCAACCTGCAGGTGAGTTCAGTCAGTTCTAGTGCCAGAGTTTTTAGCAAATAGTTTAACAAATTGAATAATTGCTCATATGTTGTCAGAAGTTCCTTGCAATGTGGGCTTGAACCCTTTCAGGGAGAGGAAAGATCAGAACCTGGCTTTTCTACATCCTGGCTAAGCGTTGTCTCCCTTACTACTGACAGTAGCTGTATTTTAAAACAGAGGTGGTGAATTCTGTTCAACATGATAAAATGACATTGTTCAGAGCAGTAAAGTCTGAATAAGCACTGTGATGATGTTCTATAGTGCCCAGAAGCAGTGTTTCTCTGAAGTTTGTTTGGTTGTTTGCAGGTAGAAACCACCTTGGTCTGCCTATGTGCTGAGCTGCTGGGAGGGGACTTTACTGTAGCTGCCTTGAGCTCAGTGGCCTGCTGCTAAGGCCAGGTGTCTCACTTAAGGGCTTTTGCTGTAAAACTTGTGAGCATGTTGTAGCATATGTAAGAGCTTGTGTCTGGTTTGGTAATAAGCCAGCCAAGCCTGATTCTGCCTGCAAAGTATTCCAAGGACAATATGTACGTTTAATACAAGGGTAAGGTACGTCTTGCAAGGGCATGCAGAAGACACTGTGTGTCTTACCAATTCTGTTACCTCTTTGTATTTTCTATCTTCTTTTGGTAAAGATTTGATTGTAATACTTCCCATAACTGCTGAGAAATAAGTGTGGGGAGCAGGGACATAGATCTGAGCTGCTACCAGGAAGACAGGATGTACTCACTGCACAGTAACTTATTAAAGCAAAAACCTCAGCAGGGCTCATCGATCTGATGCTTAGAGTGTGACTAGCAGTATTTCCCAGCACTACACAGAGACGTATGTATATAGTCTTCTCTTCTCTGTTTTAAGTTTGTCGTTGTGCCTTTTTATAGGGAAAGTTTTGTTGGGCTTTTTTTTTGGTGGGGTTTTTTTTTTATTTAGCCAAGTTCTACATTTGTTACCTTCTGCTATGTCTGTGTGGTGCACACCCAGGAATATTTAACAGAGAGCAATGCTACTAGGTCTGAGCCCAGAACTGGTCTGGTTGTGCCTATAAGCTTTTTCTTTCCTCTTTAGCTATTTGTGAACTGTACTGGCTGGTTATCTATGAAATACTTTACATGACTGCAGCTGTTTCCTTGGATAGATACTTGACCCTGTAGGAAACAATAGGAAAAAAATAGGCAAAAAAACCTGATGCTTCACTTTTTTTTTTGTTTGATTTGCTTTTTAAATCCAATGCAGAGGCTGAAAGTATCTCATTTAAGAGCTATAGTATTTCGATGACATCATAGTCTATATGAAGTGATGTCCAACATGTCAAATACACATCTTTCTTTAGAATGAATTATGGTTGGCTTTGCTACTGCCAACATTAAAGGCATCAAAAGGAAAAGGGAACATTATTTTGCCATGTGATATGGTATTTCTGCAACTATTGTGCATAATATAGCTAAGCAAGCATCTGCCTTTCTGAAGAATACCATGTAATATACCTGTTCCTTATATCTGTAGCTTTTCTGTTTGGACTTGATTACCTTCAAATTTGGGTATCACGGTAAGTTGGTTTCGCGTTTTTTCCTACTGAAATAAGTCATGTTTGTATGAAAATTGCAGTACTTGCAAATTTGTACAAGTGATGTTATGTGTTCTTTACAAACCAGTGGAGTTTCTTTTTTTCCTTCTCGTTTAACATTTGCATTTTGCAGGCATAAAGAGAAGGGGGGAGAAAAAGAGAGAGCCGGTTACATCACAGGTTTTCTTGCATAAAATTAGGCTGTGAATGAGTTTAAAAAAACTTTTACAAAATAAAGGGTTAAAAAAGAGTCATTGGTATATAACATGGGCGTGTAGTAATGAAAAATCTCCAAAGAAAACACTGAGATTGTCACTGTGTGTTTCTTCTTGAAGAAAATAAATAGCAAAGCATGTTTCCTTACTTCCATCTGAAATACCCTCCTGAAAACAAATCTAGAAAGTGGGTGTACAATAAATGGTTTTGATCTTGCAAATGTATACAAAAGAACGTCATGCATTCGTTTTACGTCACATAAACCTACCCATGCTTAATGAATTACCCCTTCTTGCGAACCTTTCTTGAAGTAATTTCGCACTTGCTGTATAGTTCAGGTTTTGCCTAATTACAGTTTTTGATATATTGCTACTATGTCACAGGAGATAGTATCTGCAAAGAAAAACAGGGCAAAAAAGTAAGTGTCACAGGGAATTAATGTTCCAGTTTTTGAACAGTCTGTTCTAAAATATTTTGTACTTCTGGCATAGGAAGACAGAAAAGCTATGCTGTTAAACTGCGTGGGGTTTTTTTGTGTGTTTTAAATCTGGCCAGATCTCTGTGGTCTGCAGTCAGTACAGCTTTGCTGATTAGGACCAGGCTAATGTGGAGCTAATTGTTGTCTTTAATGTTATTTTGGAGATCAAGCTTGATATTCCCATCCTGTCTTGTATGTGTGATTTTGTGCAATGCTTTTCTCATGAATTGCCTTTATTTTCTTTGTTTACAACATAATTAATCTACAAGGAGTCCCAAAGGATTTAGATCACTACAGACCATTAGTACCAGGTCCTGGGTCAAGGTGGCTAAAGCCTATCCACCTCTGAAATATGTTTTTTCTCAATTTCTCTGTTTTTGAGAGGTAGGATTGTTCACCTTTTCAGATAAATCTTCCTTTTCTAAAATATCTTCAAAAATACTTTTTTCAGACTTGCTTTCCAGAAGCTAGAAAGAAAACATCCAATTTAAAATGTAACCAAAAATAAATTTATCCCCAAACTCCCTTGTCTTGTTTCAGTTTTACTATGGGTTTGGTGTACTAATAGGATACACATTGTAGCTTGGGGATAGTAGGAAAGGACATACCTTTCCCACCATTTATTCCTGGGGCTATTCTTAGGCAGGGGGAAGGTAAGGCGGGCTGTCTGTCAGCAGGATGACTTTCTGCTGCTTAGGCCTATGAGCTGAGTGGAGGCAGCTGTGCTGGTGGGGCCTGTTGCATTGGGGAAAGCGGAAAAAAGTTTCCACAGCAGAGGTTTTTCCTGAGGTAGCAATGTTGGTGGACAGTGGGGTGTAATTTTACCTCATTACTCCTGTATTGCTTTACATCTTGTTGCAGAAGCTTCTCTCTTTCTTGCCTGCCTTCTGTTTTTTTTTTTTTTTTTTTCATTGGTAAAAGGTTATCTGTTAGACCAAGGCTTTTGGATCTGAGCAAGGAGCAAATGCCTCTTTCTCCTGGAGTCCAGGCTTCACAGGAGGAAAAAACAAAACAAAAAAACCCCAACCCAGCAGAAAACCTTAAGAGATCACATGGATGGTCTTTTGAAGACACCACTGAATAAGTGTGATAGAGGTAGTTCTCTAAATGCGTTGTGCTCTTTCCAAGCATACCAGGAGGAAGTATGCCTCATTGACTGGGGACATTCACGGTTCTATTGAAAGATGGAAGAATGACTAAACAGAATGGTTTATTTAAATAAACAAAAAGAAAAAAAAAAAACCTCCCTCTAGCACCTGGGTACCAGAGGCAATACTGTTTGCTTTGATCCCTTATTTGCACAGTAGGTAGTCATTTTCATCATTCTGATTCCAATTATAGTGGCAAGTACATGTTGCACATTTCACTTTGTTGTTGGATTTTCTCTTCCAAGTATTGTAGTCCATGTAGGACTGCCTGGAAATGCTGAGTTTGTTCTTGATGTAAATTCATTGCCGTCAGTTTCTTTCGAGTAGGACTTTGGCCCATATCTGATGGAAGAGAAAGAACAGCACAGTGATGCGGTGTGCATCATGAGGAAATAACTAGGGCAGTCTTTGTCTCATCTAAGTGCCTGGCAGAGGATTCTTGTACTTCACCATGCCTCTCTGTTTCTTTAGACTTGTGCACTTAAGCATGAAGATAGGGTTGGTTTTGGGTTTTTTTTGTTTTTTTTTCAATTACACCTCTAATCTGATATGTACTGTTGGATGACTTTCTAAATGAGCGTGACAAGTCTATGTAGTAATGGTGCTTTTTTTTTTCCTACTTATGGCATCACTTTCCCTTTATTTTCATGGTAAGACTTAATGACACAAGGTAGTTGAAGCTTAACATGCAGCCATTCAGCAGATCCATGTGATAAGTAATGGAACATTTTACTTACAGCAAATGTCACTTGGAGATATGTGGCAGTTAGATATGTAGCTGATGAACTTGAGCTTTCTTGTCTTTCCTTTTCTTCTTGATCCCTACCCCAGCTAATAAGCTTATAAAAACAAGTATAGTAAGTTTGGATTCCTGTCTTATTCCAATTCTCCTGCATAAATGTCTGCAAACTAAAGGCAAGATCAAATGATCATTTAAACCAGCTTTTGGTAGGATGTGGAAATGCACTGTGGCATAACCTAGAACTGCCTATTTGCAGGGACATAGGACACCTACCTCTGGCTCTGAATGAGGCACAGCAATGGCTGCTAGCTACTTATCTCATGTGGTACGGCTCCTGAAAACACAAGTAGGCAACAAAACTGGTGGGTGTCATTCCTTGCCTGCACTTAGCCACAGTTAACAATGGTTAAGTCTTCACTAACACTTTGTAATTAAACTTTTGGCCATTTTTAATTGTACCTTATGAGACCACCCGGAGAGTTTGTGTTCTGCAGAAGACATCTTTGACATTGTGATTGCAGATCTCGCCTCTTTCAGCAAGCATGGATGAAATGGGGGATGTTTCCATTAACCTGTGGGTGAGCCCTGGAAATCATGCAGCTAAAACTAAGTACAGCAAGAGCCTCAACCACTACCTGGGTCCTGAACAATGTGTATTTCATATGATTTTGGAAAAACTGATTTCAGAGACTACAGATACATTCTGCTTGTAAATGCTAGCTTATTTGCCTGTTACTAACACTAGGGCTAGGTCTGGGTCTTGGATTACTTCCTGATAGACCACAGTTTTGAAGTGAGTATATTATAATAATTTAACTGAATCGTCTGCTCTGTACTAGTCACACTTTTTTCCTTAGATTGGTGAACGACCACTATGCATTGTAATTTATTGTGAGGTTATATTACCATTTAGTGCTTTGTTAATCTGCCAAGTGTTAGGTGGCTGAGTTTTTCAGTAGCATTAGCACATGGAACTCTGGCTTTCTTGATTTTGTTCCATTTAACTCTTATTCCATGGCATCAGCACACTGAGTCACCCAATACACTAAAGTTATTTGGTAATATTCCTGGAACACTATATAAACCAGTTCATTCTGAGAAGTTACAAACTAACACTGGCATATTCTTACTCAGCAGACTTACTGCTCTTATTCATTAAAACTTATTCCACTTGACAGCAGAGCAGCATGCATTTTGCTCCTTTTTGTTCCTGGTAAATTTTTGGTTGAATGTGTTATTTCCCAAACCTGTGTTATCAGAGCACCTCTCAGGAGCATCACTGTCAAGCATCACTCTCAAGCATCCCTGAGCAGCGGTGTGTGGAAAAATCTGCATGAGGAAAGGGAGCTTTGACAGGGCAGCACAGTTTAATCTTTTTTCTCTGAAACTGCAAGTTTTTGTGCATATATACAGAGGTGAGGATGATAGACATGCAAGATGAGACTTACATGATTGTGGCTACACAGTATATTAGAAGAAAAACTATAAATTTTTAACCCCCCAAAAATATTTTACTGACAAATCCCAGCAATGGGTGGAGAAATTCATAAAATGTGCTTTTAATTTTACAAAGCTGATATTGGCTAGTTTTCTGTTCTGTCCCCCTTTTTTGTGACCAATGTGATAGCCATTGACTATGCAAAAAGTTGTGGAGTAGAAGTTTCTGGGATGAGAATTGTTTGGTGGTAACGACTGTTGCCAAAACAAAACCCTGTGTTTTATATACCCTTTAAAGCGATGTTTAAATGCCTCTCTTTAAATCATGACCAAAAAATTGTGGTGGTGGATGGTATTGTTTTGCGATTGGGGATTTCTAACCTTGTGTGCTTTACAGAAGGCATGTATGTAACCTTTGGAAGGGAAAGGATCACTTCTGAAAATTCCTCCAAGAATTGGCAAAGAGGTGTGCACCCTGACTCCCTGCCAACCCTCAGGGTTGCATCTGTCCTTTTAGAGTTTGCTTTGTTAATGCAGAGACTGTGTACTGTTGTATGCGTTGTCTCTTCTAACTGGAGTAAGAGAACTGACCTTTTGAAAGATAATTAATTGGATTTTTTGTTTGCTAGTTTCCTACTGAACCTAAGCTGTAAGTGTAGAGACCTGCTGGCTCTGTGATTTGTATAACTGGACTTTCACTCCATCTCATCAAGGCAGCAAATTATAAAGCTCTAATGTCTATTGATACTGAATGAAGGTCTCAGAGGGATAGTAAATATTCCAAAATACATAGGCATCATACACTTGTATAGAAGTCTTGAGCAGTAAACAGACTTGTAAAAGTTGTTGAAGAGTATATAGTCAGTGGATTGCAAAATTTGAAGGTCAATTTGAAGGCCCTTTAAATGTGCTTTTTTCTTCCTCCTTTATATGGGCAACAATTGATGTAATAGGGGAGAAGCCAGGATTTTACATTTTATTTCAGATACTAGATATGCTTTCCCATATGATGATGGAGCAAGCCGGTTATTGTAGTTGATAATCAGAGCACTTAAGGAGGCATCCAGTCAGCAGTTGAGTCCTTAGCGGTACTGGGAATTCACCTTTCCTCTAAGTGTGCCACTATTTGCAGTAATATCAACTAGATGAAAAGGGATGAAATAGCTATGTAAGAAACATGACAGATTTTTGTGGTGAAGGAAACAGGCACAACTGTGATGCAAGTAATAGCCGGAAGAATAATCCACAAAATATTTAGCTGGCAAGTGATCCTAATGAGAATGCTAATGTTCATGTACTGAAGGTACAAAACATCTAGAGAACTGGCATGTGAATTTGGAAAAGTTCACTTCCAGATTGCTCCCTTCAGATATGGGGTCCTAAATTGACTTAGTATCAGTTTGGGATGCTATTTCTTTTTGACACAGATGTTTTCTGAATGACTTTTTAATTTCCTTATAAAGTCAAAGAAATATATCAATACTTCAAAGAGGGGTGCAATTCCAATTTGTATAAAATTCCATCAGTATGCTACATAAACACAGCTACTGCTCAGGTTCTTATTTACCATGTTTTAGTTCATGTTTGAACTTGAAAAGGTTTTTCCTTTCTTTTACATGTATATCTCAGTATGAATTCATTAATTCATGAATAATAGCTGGCAATTTAGAAGTCTCTGAAGAAACCTTAAATGGAGCCGCATTGTTTATAGTAGCGGGAAGGTAGAAATAAGCTGCACCTCTGATAGCAGCAACTTTTTAAGGAATTACTAAAAGGGAACACAAATGATGCATCATAATGAATATTTATTGATTTGCCAAAACAACATAAGCTGCGTGATTGGCTACTGTCTGTTCTGCAAAATGCAGGTACCTATTACAGATTCAATCATGTCAGCTATTGGCTGTGTCACCTTCCTCTTGTTAAACAAACAAATTGCAATCTTCGCAAAGTGGAGGTAAATATGAATTTCACTGTAAACAGGTTGGTCAGACTACTTTGTACAGACTAAACTGGGACAAGATCAAGGACAATTGTAGGTTTTGGCAGTCTTCCAGTCTAATTTGAAATGAGGTCAAATAAGCAACTTTTAAGGGACTTTTTTTTTTAGGGAGTCCCTTATCAACAATGGGAAAGAATTCTTATAAGGAAGTTGAGGTTTAAAAAATTTAGGTCTTCTAGCATGAATTTACAAATGGAAGATAATTAAGTCTAATGATTAGACTTAGGTGATGGTTTGAAGAGTATCTCCAAACTTTTTCGGCTTGGTTCATTAACCAAGCCTTGCACAATCCTGTCACTTCAGTTAAAAGCAGAGACAGCAAATACAGCTATAATATTTAAAGTCTTCTGCCTCTGATTTTTCTAGCATTTGCTGAGATAACCTCTATGTAAGAAAATGAAAATCTGTTTTTATGCAGAACATGGTTAAGGTGAATAACAGCAACTCCTTGTTGCTGTTTTTCATGGGGGCTCAGTCCTCCCAGGATGGACTTATGTTGGATCATTTCAAATTCCAACTGTTGCTGAAAAGGTGAGCTCCTGAACTCAGCAGCTGGCTGAATAGCAGAGTACGTGGGTGCAAAAACCATCAGCAAAGACGAGGAGTTTTTTCTCTAGTATCAGAACTTCAAGTCAGCTTTTAGGAGTTAATTCTCAAAGGGCTAGAAAATGCTGAGTATGGTTTACCTTCTCAGGAGAAGGATAAGGAGTGGTGCCAAATTCGACCCACTTGTGCTGTGGGCTCAGAGAAAGAATCTGCCTTGTCTCTCACTTGTAAGCTGATTTCTGTATTGATTTCCTTCACCTTCAAATTCTGATAGAGTTGTATGTAGGACGGATGATCATGTAACTGTAACAAAAGGCAGATCATTTCCCATGCTTGTCTTGCTTAACATAAATGTGTGGTCACTGTATAATGTGTATATATTGGACATATTATAAATCAGTCTTTCTAACAAAGGTGGGGTGGGGAGGGGGGGAATGAAATAAATGGAACCAAAAAGTGTGACTAGTCTTGTTGAGAATCCAGAGGGGCATGCACAGCAACTAACCAGTATAAAGTATACTTAGATTAACAGGACTATTCAGGACTTCTTATGAAGACAGATACTTCTAATGGTGGAGAAGAGAAAAACTCAAACAGAAAACAAAAACCTGCCCCTGGGTCCTCAAGAATGTGCTGGTGGGGAGAGAAGCTGAATGCAGTAAGAACTTCACAGTTAAATGTGTGGGCTTGTTGGATGGTGGTTTTTTTTCCTCTCCACAGAAAGTAGTTATAAATTTCCCATTCTAGGCGATGTCATCTGCAGTTCTAGGAGTGCTTTGACATGACTTGTCTTTCAAGAGAATTTTTTTTGTTGCTTTAGGATGTTGTTTTACTAGCAGGAATAGGAAACAAAGGTTACAGCAGCCGGTTGTGCAGATGTAGTATAATTGTAAAGATACCATTACACTTGAGTAAAACATCTTTCATGGAAGGTGCTAGTTACATATCCAAGAACTAAATTAGGGATTTGTAATTAAACAGGGAAGTCAGATCTGTACATTTTTAAATGTAATCTTTAACAAAGATGACAGTTGGAAACAAACAACTGTTTATCTAAGGTAACTACATCTTTTTACACACTGAAATGGCTAGGATTTTTGTTAATGCTGTTGGTTTCCTTAGGAATTTTTGGAGTCCAGTTGGGTTTTTGTGTGTGAGACTAACCATGTGTTCCCTGGAAACCATTGTAGACTGCTTCAAGCGGTGTTGGGAAATTACTTTCTTGCTGGGAGATGATGAGGCCTTCCAGATGTCTTTAGGAGCTTTCAAACTGATGCTCGATAATAGTGTTACTTTTGAAAGCATGAACTAGAAATGGAGGGAAGCGTAAGACCTGTGGCTACATGACAGCATTCATGGGCTGTAACCAGTTGCTGGATTTCCTTTTTCTCTGGGCAGTTTTGGCTGAACAACTGGAAGGCGTGTTTCCAACTGAACTTTAATATTAAAGTGACAGAGTGATGTAGATGGTAGGTTTGTGTGTAGGAATCAATGCAGATTTGGAGAGGCTGAAAAGGAGATGTGTAAAACGGTATAGCTTGCACGTTTCCTGATCTTTTCCCTGAATACTGTTCTGTTTGTGAAGCTACCTTTGAAATCTCACTTCTGTACCACAGAAATTATTCTTCTGTTATCCCTGTGCATGTGCAGGTGGAAGCTCTTCACTGATCTGTATGGTACAGGAGCAGTGCAGGACTGACATCAGAATAAAATACAATGCATTTTTAATTACTTTATGTGAAAGTTGTTCACCTTGTGCCTTTGTTTTTAAAGCACTGGTTTGTGTTATGTCTGTCTTGTTTGAGTTTTTTTATTATTTTTATAGGTGTAATAGGCACATCCCCTCTTGTGATACTGTACTTCTTGTTTCTTTGCTTATCTGAGAATCTGGTCTGGGATCTGAGAATTCTGCATTCATTGGATAGGTGGTATCATCGGCCATTTTATTTGTCATGCTGCAGTAAACCAGAGTACGCTTTGTGGTTTTATCTTCAGTGAGCTTTATTACTCAATTGTCACAGACTTTAATAATTTGATGATGTAAATTGTTTCCAAACCTTTCACTTCATGTTAAAAAGATTAATGGTAAGCAGCTGAATTTAAATGAGAAATCAATCAATACAATTGTTTCCTGATAGAGCTCTTTAGACAAGAAGCATTAACAATTTTATTTTCCTGAATGTGCTTGGGGATGATTTTTTTTTTTAAATCATGTATGACAAGACTTGCTATGCCTGTGTGGGCATGTCTACTTTGTACATCTATTAGGTCAAGCATTTTGGTAAAGAAAAAAGGAGTGGAGTTTAAAAAAAAAAAAAAAAAAAAGAGAGAAAAATAGGAACAGTGGAAAAAAACTGAACCAAAAGGCATTTTAATTCATTGAGAACCAAAGGAATGTTATGTTTCTATACTGGTATTTCCCATGGGATCCACATTGCCTTCTTTACAACGTGGTCATAAATACTTTTTTCATTGCTTCAGTAATATTACACATCTGGGTTAAATATGATCAGTCTTAGATCTTGCTGTTCAAATGTATGCTGGTGCATTTGCATGAATGGACCGCACACAAGGTGGGAGGGAGAAGAAAGCTTCCAATATCCTCCACACGTGGTAGACTTTAAACTGTTTGTGAGGGTTTCAGAAAGTTTTGTGTTAGACTAAATGGGAAGCCAGACCTTTTTATAGTTGTGTTTCTTTTCTTTCTTAGCTTTTGTTATTTTTAGGCTTGCAGGAGGGGTGTCCTAATTAAAACGTTCTGCCTTCTGAGGCCTGTTCGTCACATGTTAATTGTATTTTTAAATAAAGAAAAATAAAATAAAACTGAATGAGAAAAGTCTGTTGGAAATGCTAATTTTCTGCTGTATGTTTAGATGTTTGACTGGTGCAGTTTATTTCTCTAAATGCCTCGGTATACCTAAACAATTTAGACTGCTTTGTGGGTTTTTTAAGCTGTACATATTGAAAATACTTTTCTAATATAAAAATACAGAATTATGCGCTCTTACTGAAATAGATGTAATTTAAGATGGCTTGATGTGGTAATGTGGATATTCTGGGTTTAGTATGAAATTTTAGAAGAATTTATCTTAATAAATAGCTGAGTTCTAGTTATATTGTCCCTTAATTTTTATACCCTATCCCTTTGAATGCTCAATTATCATTAACAGCATGGTAATAGCACCTAAAGCAGTCCTGTAACTGATAGATTACATGAAGCACAACAGTGTGGTTAGGTTGCCTTTTTTGCAGGGGCAACGCTTACCTGATTTTTGTAGTGGGCAAAGAAGGTGCTCCAATTTGTTGTGGTTTTCCATTCCCAGAGTCAGCTGCCTTGTGAGGCAAGGTAGATGGAACAAACTGTCCTGTAGCCTATTCCTGGGATATCACAGAATCATTTAAGTTGGAAAAGACATTTAAGTCCAATGCTAACTTCTACCACTAAACCGTGTCCCTCAGCGCCACATCTATGTGCTTTTTAAATACCTCCAGCTATGGAGACGCAACGATTTCCTTGGGCAGCCTGTTCCAATGGTTCATAACCCTTTCATTCAAGAAATTTTTCCTAGCACCTGCTCTGGTGCAACTTGAGGCCATTTCCTCTCATCCTGTTGCTTGTTATTTGGGGGAAGATACCAACACCCACCTCTCTACAGCCTCCTTTCAGATAGTTGTAGAAAGCACTAAGGTGTCTCCTCAGCCTCCTTTTCTTCAGTCCAAACAACCCCAGTTCCCTCAGCTGCTTCTCATAAGATTTGTACTCTAAACCCTTCACCAGCTTCATTGCTTTAGATGGACTCCAGCACCTCAATGTCTGTCTTGTAGTGAGGGGCCCAAAAATGAACACAGTGGTTGACGTGTGGCCTCACCAGTGCTGAGTACAATGGGACAACCACTTCTCTAGTCCTGCTGGCCCTGCTATTTCTTATATAAGCCCGGATGCCAATGGCCTTCTTGGCCACCTGGGCAACACCTACAGTGGAGATGGACCACCATCCCTTGACTGGTTCTCCACATCCAGAGCCTTGTACCTGTTGCACAGAGGCACCTGGGAAGATGAGGTGGGCAAGGATGCAGTTTGCCTGCTGCCCCAAGCGTGGACTTGCCTCCATATATCGTGGGGGACTCTTCTCAAGCTCTTGTTATGGCTGGGAGTGGGTTGTCTAATGATGTGAACCCTGGCCAAAGAGGAAGGTGGAGGGGAAGAGGGTGAGCTGGCTGCCTTCCAGACTTCTTTCAGCTGTTTGTTTAATTTGGGGCAATATTTCTCTAGGAAACCTAGTGTCTTGTTAAGTTTCTTACCTGCTGGCTTTTCAGATGTCTGTTACTCCTTTGTGAGTTTTCTAAAGCAGCACGCACAGATGCCCTGGGGCTTTCCATGAGGACTACCAGCATTAAGGTAATGTAAATATGACAGTCTAATTCTCTCTGTACAGAAATCCTTCCAAATTACATCATTGCTAAAGCCTAACTGCCTCAGAGTCATGAGATGTGCTTTTATCTAACCAGTTTCTCAGAAACAGTTATAAACTTTTGCTAGTGGGTTGAATAGTTCTTGGCACTGGAATTGATCTTTCCTCTGCTGATACGAGGTGCAGGCAGAGTAGATTAACACCTTTCTATAAAGGCTGTAGATGTATTCCGGTTAGCTGACTTCACTTGTAGACTGTTAGATGTTGGGTAAGAAAGCTACTTTTATAGCCAAAATGGCAGGCCCAGTGCAGATACAGAAATTGGAAGAGTTATTTCAAAAGCTGTGGAAAAATATCTTTCTGGATTACTTAAACTATTAGCTTCGTGTACCACTGCACAGTAATTGGTAAATACAGACTAAGTTGCTAGAGGCAAAATGATGAGCATGTTCTATTAAGATTTCACCTCTTGGAACAGGTAATTAATTTACTAGATTTCTTCTTTACTGTTTGATCTCATTTGTGATCATGCTGAGAAAAGCTCCATGAAGTTATGGTAATATTATACCTTAACACATTTATTACAGAAGCAGAGCTGGACAGAACGTAATTATCTCAGCAACTGTTCTGATTTTTACAGCAACTTATATTACTTTTATAACTGATACTAGATGTGGATTTCACCCACTCTTCAATACTTAGCAATGTAGAACTATCTGGTTTTAAATGCCGGTGAACTACTCATCCAGCATACAATTGCAAAGATAATACAGACTTATCATCCTCCGAGCAATTTTATCCTATTTTGTCACTAATCATGTTGCTAGGAAGGAATTGCCATGCTGATGTAGCAGCAATAAAAGTTTAACTGGAGTTGCCCTGCTGTAATTTGTTTTGTGGAACTGTTACTGTATTTGTATTCCAGAATTGCATTTGATAATGTGGTATTCATCATCTCATTTTTTTAATTAATCCCTGTGAGTAGACCTCTGAGTCAATCAACCCGCCCACTCAACTTGTGGGCTAGATGGGTGGCACTCCTTCAGAACAGCAGAGAACTGCCATAAGCAAGCTGAGTTTTACCTTATTGTGGTTTGAGTGGCACTGTAGGAAAACTGTCTGCAAACAACATTTCTTGAAGGCTTTTTTTTGTGTGCAGACTTGTTAGTGGTGCTTTGGGATGTGTTCTCTGGCCTGATTAGGGAGACAGACTCTAGTGGTGCTGGAGACCGTGCTGGAAGGCTCAGCATGTATAGAGTGGAGAGAGGTCTTTAAAGTAGCATCAAGGTTACTCCTGAGAGAGTATGAACTGGTCCAAGAAGGGCTGTAAGTGACAGATGTTAACCTAGAACCAACAGAATTTATAGGATGTAAGTCTTCAGTTATTTAAAAAAAATAAAACCTTTTAAAATATCCTAAAATATGTGAGTATTAAATATGCTTAAAAAAAAAAAAAGTAATGAAGGTAAAAGGAATTTGGGGGTAGATAAATAGTGAGGGAATTTGGAAGATAAATAGTGAGGGAATTTGGAGAGCTACTGAGATAAATAAAAACCTGTTCTAGAAAACAAGAACAGAGTGGCCACCAACAGAAATGCTTGCAAACATACAGCTAAAATGAAAGTAGTAAGAGTATGAAGAAGATAATGAGGAATAAACAAGTAATTTTGGATGGGTGTCTGAACTGAAATGATATTACTAATATTACATATAAAGTCCTCTTTTGTTATTACACAGTTATTTCAGCAGCAAATGAAATTGAGTGAAGGAACAACATGGGCAGCGATTCACAGGCTAGAAGTTTCTAGATATTTCTTTTGTTATTTTTAATTAATTGTGAACTTGAATTGTGAGACTACAAACTAAGTATGCCTTCATTGGTAGGGAGTAGTTAATAGAAATTTTTGATTGTTTCCACTGTTGAGAAGTGATGTAATCTGCCATGGTAACAAATGACTTATTAATAACTGACCAGATTGTGTGTTGTAACGGGTAAACCTTTATAATGGCAAATGCTTGACAGTTGTAGAACTTTGACTGGTAAGTGTATTTATGTGTAAAGTTAGTCCTGTACTGTTTTTCTCTAAGCAGAGGCAAAGTGGATCGTGGCATGGTAGAAAGGAAATAACTCCATGAAATAATTGGGTATGTGACCATTTCTTCAGGGGGAAAAAAATTATCATGTTCTTATTTACTCACCTGTTGTTACTGAGGTTATTACTGGAGTCACTGTTTGCAGACAAGGAGTGTGGGAGAAAAAACTATTTGCCTTGGCTGGTGCTGTATGTAGCAACAGCCCTAGTGATGAATATTCTGAGAAACTTTTGACTTACCAAGCTGAGACAGGCAAGCCAGGACACAAAGCAGAGGTAACAACTTAAATCTGTCATTAGGTGAATGCCATGTTCCTTTGGGACTTGGCAAATACAGGAACAATTTGTCATTTCTGATTATTGGCACTTCTGATGTTTATGAAATGCAGTCTGCCAGCTGTGGTTTCACATTATACCTTAGGTCTTGTTACCAGCCTCACGGAGCATGCTCTTAACTACTGTTACAAAGCTGCCGCTCTTTGCAATTGGACAGGAAGGCAATGCTCATATAAAGTCTCTGGTGTGACTTTTAGATTTTGGCTCACCGGCTTGCTTCCCACTGAGAACTACAGGCAATGGATCTATGGGGCCCTGCACAGGTGACTTACAGGGCAATGGGGCTCTGGAAGAGGAACTGCAGCCCGGTCTCCTGCTCTCATGCTGTAAAGCTTCAGTCTTTCCCCTCTTATCTGTGCACCTGATGTAGAAATCCAGAGAGAGGACATGGCATTGAGGAGCTGGGGTTGCAAAAGGAGGTCTATAGCCCATCAGTGGGGGTTTGCCATGCTTAAACCTCCACACTTGCATAAACTCAAGGTGAACCTACCCTGTTTCCCATTTTGTGAAGTGTGTACCCTTGCAGTAAAGAGCTGCTCTTAGTCCCTGGTTAGTTGTGTTGTATTTTGAGTTGAGCAAAATCTGACATACAGGACACAAAGATTTCTGTATAGGCATGGTCATCTTGAGATAGTTGTGATAGTAGTTTTGGAGGGAAAATAAAGCTATAGATAAAACAGCTTTTCAGGAAGCTTTTGAGATGCCAGTGGGGGGTTAAAAAAAAAAAAATAAAAAAGCCAGCGAGTGTGAGACCTTTCAGAAAGCCAGCTTGATTCAGTTGTGTAAACTTAGTCCCTCTGAGATGCTCTAGAATACCCGTGGCCTCCATTTGCTACTGCAGCATGGAATGGGTAGTATGTCCACCTACCTGCACCTACCAGCCCCAGGGGAAGCCTTAGACCAAGGGCACTACATCCTATAAAGTGTTCATGCAACTGAGTAAAGACATAATGTGATGTACTTAATGATGACCATTTGTAATATACTTCAAGATGTCTCATTCCATGTTTGTGTTTCTATAAGGATATGCAGATGCATTAAAATAAATGGAAAGACACTGCCACACTTACTCTTAATAATTTACAATCCTATCCAGAGAACCAATTGCACATTTTGGCTGTGGTGACTGATAACTTGTTGCTGGTGTGATGAGAATTCATAGTCTTAGAACTGCAGACCTATTATATATAATATCTAAAAGAGTACTTGGCTAAAAGATATGCTTCCCCTATATGTAATTTTCCCCTCTTGTGTTTTTCTTTCTACATTGTTGTACACATTTCTTTTTTCTTTTTCATATAAAGAAAAAAAAAGTTAGAATCCTTTGTGTATTCCATTCAGACCATGAAATGAGGCTGCTATTTTAAATTTGAATTTTCTTATTTTTCTAAAATTTTTTCATTTGAAATTTAAGATTTTTAAGTCAAAGCATCTCAAAGCTGTACAGTTCCTCTGTATTACTGACAACTTATTAAATGTGTAATTATACCAAGAGAGGTAATTGTCACTGTGAGACTTTGCTGTAGCAGACTGTAGGCAAGCCTGTGTTAAGATGCAGTTTTTGCCCTGAAAATGCTATGGTCTCTAGCCACATAATCCAGCTAATTGTCATGCTCTTTTTGGAAAACTTCTTCCATTGTGCTCCTGCCTCTGTGTTTAGTGAACCTTAGACCAAACATTGGTTTCTGAAGGAACCTGTGATTGCAACAGCGCTGCATATTTGCCAATACTTGGAAATGCTACAGTCATTTCCCTTTCCTTTGAGGCTGAAGGTTCCTAAACATCCTCATCTGCCCTGTAATTGGTGATAAACATCTCTACTCATAATATTTGTTTAAATCGGCTGTCTGCAGTACTGAGTTCTGGATATTACTTTGTTACTATGCTTAGAGTGAGATTGCCTATAGTTTATTTCTTGGGACTTAAAAGCAGAAATATATAGAGTTAATATGGAAGTATGAAATAATTGAAAAAGATTGAGAGAAAAGCCTCTTAAACTTACTCTCTGAAGGCTTTTGATCATACAATGGAGAGATGTTATATATTCTCATTGACTATCCATCTGCACAGAAAAGCTTCAGCTATGTTATTCTTAGTTTTCTTATAACTGTTATAAACCAATTTTTACTTTGTTTTTTACACCTGATACGCAATCTGCATCATTTATTCTACATTTATCACCTAGATACCAAGAGTGGATGTGAAACTTATGAAAATAAAAGTATGACAATAGAGTATGAATTTCATCGCTTCTATCAAGAAAGTAGCCCAACAAAGCTCATATTTACAAAGGGAAAATGATCTAATTGTCAGCTCTTTTTAAAACAAACAAAAAACCCCCAAAAAACCCACAGACCATCTGTCTAGTATGTTTTGTTGTTTTTAGGGCCTTAATAGGTCAACAGTTTCCAAGGCTGGATACAGCTAATAGCTACAGTGTTTTTTATTAATCTACAATTTGATCTTTCCAGCTTTAATGTGTTTGAAGAATTGCTATTGTTTTGGTTTGGTTTTTTTTTAATTCTTAAGTAAATGAAGGAAGAATTAGAGAATTCTGCCAATGTAGCTATTTTAAAGGGTTTTTTAATCTTTCATAACAGTAGCTTTGAATGATTAATGTGAGCAAATGCCTTTTGGTGTTGTCTGCCAGTGGAAAATACAACTGAGCTCATTCAAGTGCTGTTAATGAAAATGTTAAAAGCAGTGATTTGTTATTGCTGCTGCCATTAGGTACTGTTTTATGAATCATGTGACCTGATGAAATACACTGTTGTTGTCACGCATCTGGTAACACAATAGAAAACTCAAGCGAGAGAAAGATCTCTAGCAGTTAAGGATAAATCTATTTTGGGAAAAGGACCCTCTCTTCTTTCAATGTAGAAAAAAAAAAAAAGAAAAAAACAAATTAGTTATTTCTAGAAGGAAATACAAAGTTTATAGAATTAAGTCCTCCAGTCATAAGTGTTGCTAGACTCATGACCTGTTAGTAAAATAAATGCTAAACACTTCATGCCATAAAAATAAGTTAAACCCTCTCTGATTTCCCTGAGCATTCTCTGTGGATGATTTTTGGTCATCCTTCATGATAACCCTCTTTCGGCAGAGAGAAAGGACTGTCACACTACCTGACCAGCCTCTTTGAGTAACCGCTTCAGAAGAATGGATGCTAAGCCTGTTTGGATATGGAGAGTTATTATCCTTGGTACTTACAAGCCTCTCCCACTCTGAGACCAATATTCTGAATATTCTCTTCTGAATTTCTAATCCTAACACAAATGAGAAGGCTTTTCACAGTGTAGTCACTTGTTTATTTGTGTTTTCCTCTGCTCAGGCTGGCTTTTGTCACAGATCTGTTTCCCTGCAGGAATTGCTTTTTAATAGTTCCTACAGATTTTCTTTGCTGGGAGGCTCTTACTTCTGCAAGATCAATCAAGCTAAAGGTCGATGTACTATACACACATCAGAAGTTAACAGCAGCAAAAGTTACACTACTCCTAGCTGGATTTCTTATGGAGACCGTGCTTGCTGTGAGTGGCTTTACAAGCTGAATATTCACACATCTGTATGATAATCCTTTTATATAGAGTCAGTGCAAAAGGAGAGGATTATCTCATATTAACAATCTTTCTTCCTACAATGCTGAAGGTACCTTAAAGCTTTGTATACTACTATAGATTATGCTTAGACTTGCTTTGTATTCTGCCCTAGGCATGGACATAAATTGTAGCTTGAGAATTTAATAAAAAATCATGGGGGGGGAAAAAGTATTTGTAGAGTCTTAGATAACATGATCACTTTACAACATGATCACTTATACTGTAGTTCACATCTTGGCATTAGAGTAGATATACACAGTTATGACTTAACAATATAACTTCACATAAAGCCTGGCATCATGTTAAGCATTTGGTAGCTGTCGATAAGCATACTGCCATTTGATAAATCAATGTCCATCTTGACAAATGTAACCTGTATTATGCACCAAAATAATACCACTGCTCAGAGGCCCTAAGCAATGATTATTTCCTTTTAGGAGGGATTGAAATTGTACCTTAAAATATATTCACATATAATATTATTACAATGGAAAAAGGAACATCTTAAAAGAAAAACTATAGTTTCTCCCTACTACAAGATAGGTTCTACGAAAGTGAAGCACAGTTGTTTAACTGCACTGGCCTGTGTTTTCATGCTTGCCTTTTAAGAAAAAGGCTTAGATGTTCACTTTGAAAAAATGAGGGGTTGTTCTCAGTAAAAACAAAAACTTACTGTCATTAAGTAAGTGGCATGCTGGCCTGCTATGAGCCTTCCATAGGAAGACTATGCTTTCCCAACAGAGGTGAGAATGATTTATTACATTCTCACAAAAATTGCCTTTTTAAACTAGACAGGGCAAGTGAAAGCTTGAAGCGCTTAAAAAGCATGAACTGGCCACATGATTGAAGTAACCTCAGTCAAACGTATCCAAGTGAATAATTACTTCATCCCAGAGGATTGGTGTGAGGCTATTTTGGTTTATGGAGCTGCTGTCAGAGTTACTTGTTCTTTGTATTCCTTGGAATAGCTCGAGACAATGCTAGAAAGATCCCTGATTTCCTATGGCTTTTAGTGTCTCTGGTGAAGTCTACTAAAATAATTGAGATTCCAGTTTTAATAAGATTTGAGACATCAGATTTGGTTTTTTGCATGTAAACCAGAGTGCTTCAATAATTCAGTAAATGAGCAATTGATTTTTGTAATTTATGAACGAGAGACCTGTTTGTGTTACAGTATGATGTTCAAATGTCAGATCTACTTGTATTTGATTATTAGGATGCCTGCAGAGAAAGCAAAATGTTTGCATGCCTATAGCATTATCATTGGAGATAAATTCAGGAAACACTAGTAGTAGTATAGCATACTGTAGACCAAGTACCTTTATAGCGTATGTTGTACATCATAATTCAGCATAAAATCAGCTCTACACTACATGAATACTGCACTTCATAGCTTAATCTTAAGCCAACAGCTGTACTTCACAATTTATCTTTTACTTTGAAAGAATATAAGACTAAAACAACAACAAAGGTAAATGCAGCAATGCAAGTATTTTCTTCTGTTATGTATAGTTGAATAAACATTTATTTCCTATCAGCAAAACTATCTTATTTCAGATCTCTTAAAACAGGAATACTGAAAATATGTTCTTAGAGTTGTCAAATATCACTGAAAGACTAGTACCTTAGGCTATCACTTTTGGATGAAACTTTTTTAGACCTAGTTTTCACTAGTTTTTAGGGTACAGGAGAGGATAGGAAAACAAAACCACAAGACTTCCATGGAGAAAGGGAAGTGAGAAGGCAGTGCTTCATCAGTCCTAATATCAGCAGCACAGTTTAGCAGAGTAGTAATAATATTTGTCTACTGCCTGATTTTTCTGGTCTACTTTAAATTTTAAACATTTCCATGCCGGAAGAAATATTTCTAAACCTTCAAACTTTCTTTGAATTATTGCTGTTAGTTTGAAGGCTGTGTTTCAGTTTTTGATAGAACTTTGATTCAAGAAATCGTGGATAAGAATCTCTTTCCATGTGCATGTAAATTATTCTCTGTGCTTCATCAAAACAGGACTGTGTTGGCTCTTGCATACTCCTTATAATTGCTTTCCTCGCAGGACTGTCAATGTTAATCTGCAACAGAAAACAACATTACTGAAGTACTACTGTAAAGAAGGGATAAGGAAGACTGAATTTGTGGGACCTGTACTGAATGCCTTTTATTTATATGTTTTTATATACTGTCTAATCTAAAATCAGCACCTAAACAAAACCACTTATTCTAGCAGAGTATCTAGAATCTAGAGGATTTCTCCGTATAATACCAGAAAAAAACATCTCATTGATTGACCAATTTGCTCTTTGTTGTTTGATTTAATAAGACATATGTTAGTGGCTGAATGGGAGCTTGTTCCCTTGGGGACAAGAAGCCTGGAAGCTTCCCGGTCTGCACCACATGCTTAATGGAAAAGCCAGTTTAATCTTAACTATTGTCATCAGTAGAGGTCAAGAGCCATGGTAAAGGTACTATTGCTGGGCCCATACGTAGAGCGTGGTCCCAAGACTTCAAATCTTAGGGAGGTTAAGCGGTATATGTTTGATTTACTCTTTACTTCTAGAAAGAATAAGAATATGCATATGATTGAAACAGAGAAGGAAGTCCTGCGGATGTGGTTTGCATGGAGCAGTTGCAATGAAAGGCCTAGCTAATAGGTATTGACATCCAACCCCCCATTTCTTTTACTAAGAAATGTTCCTAGAGCTAGGATTAGATCCTTGAATAGGAGGCCTGACTTTTGATTTCTGATGAATCCGGGTGGTTGGAGGTAGACCTTAAAGGTGAAAACCAATTGCTAAAATTATTATGATCTCTGATATGAGATAAAACTGAGCCCATATATCAACTTTGTTTAGGAAAAAGTTTTGATTCCTAGAGCTCTTCTGCTGCAATCCAGGGTTTGTAGTATATAAAATGAAGCTCTATGAGTGTAATAGAAAGGCCTAGTGATAGGAAAATATACCAGATAAAATGGGAACTTTTCATAATCCATTAGCTCATGAAGAGTTACGTTCCTTTTTATCAGCTTGACTCTGACTGTTAGTGTTGAGAGGAAAGCTCTAAAGATGTGAAGTTAGTGCTGATGTCACTCACGTGTTGGGATCTTGCTCTTTTAAAGGAGTCATTTGAGTTGTATCTTTTCAAATGCTGCTGAAATTTGACCATCAATTGTGTTTAAAATCCTCATGAGAATCTACCTTTTTAGAGTGGTACCTACTCCTTGTGTTAGTAGTAAGTATCAAGACAATGTGAAATCCATGTGTCCTGAAGACCTAGAAACCAATAGCAATATTCAAATACATATTTTAGGAAAAAATTATGTGGTCTATTTTTAACAGTTCTGATTTAAACTCTTGCTTCTAATGAACTTCTGGAAATGCAAATGTCTTGCTGAGTTTCCTATAGCTGCATGTGCTAAAAATAAAATCAGAAAAAGACTGAAAAATGCATTGTCTTTCCAACTGGCATTTAAAACCAGCGGAATTCAAATTTCTTCAAGTTTCGGATTAGTGGGAGTGGTTTAGTCACTTAAAGCTGCAACTGCTCTCTGCCAACATTTGGGAATCCAGCTGAGTTGGTTTTGGCTTCCCTGTCAGTGTCAACAGGGAGGCTGCATTTTGAGACTTTATAATAGTTTTCTTGTTAGGCATAAATCAGAAAATAATCTATTCTGACTTTTCAGTTATGTCAGTCTGCCAGAGGCAGCAGCAGTAAAACCCAGTATTAGCTTATTTTTGCAAGGATAGTAATAAGCAGAGATAGTTAAAGGTCATAGAGTATGACTGGCTAAGCAGGAATGACTCTTTGTATAGTCACTTACCAGGGGGTTGGGGGGAAATCACTTACATATTTTACATGCAAATCTCCTCTTTCTTTTCCCTAAATCTTGAGCTGCTGGAAGATGAAAATAATTAATCTGTCTTGGAACCTTTCTAGCCCTTTTTACAAAGAGGACAGCACTGGATAGAGAATGGGGGTTTTTTTTGTTTATGTTCACTCTTGCAAAGACCAGAATAATACATGTAGTAAAGGCATAATTCAGAATCTATTGAAGTGATCTCAATGACATCCGATTCAGATGCTAAAATGGATAGAACAGACTCAAGAACTAGGTTCTTAATATGGTTGTGCCTTTTGCTTGTATCCTTGGCAGACACAGTTGAAAGATTTGCCTATAGACAGGATGTAAGGGCAAGTATTATAGTACTGGGTGTAAAAGAGTTTGGGGGACAATGAATAGCAACAGTTTTCACTCCCTTTAATAGAACTGCCTAGACATTTGTTGTTGCTTTTTGTTAGCTACCATTACACATGAGGTGTTTCTATTAGAGGAAATAAAGAGCTCATATTATTGTATGTCACCTCATTTGGAGCCTGGGGTTGAATGTAACATGTAAAAAGTTTCCTGGCCACAGAAATTCTTTTCCGCTGTGATGTGATCTTCTTATAAGCTTCACAAGCAAGCCAGAATTCTAGGTTTTCATCACTGTGCTCTGTCTTCAAGTAGATCTTGTAGATCATAGGTCCATCTGTAAATATTTCAGAAGCCAATTGTACATTTATATGTATTACCTTTATAGTACTTTATCACAATCTGATAAGAATATTTATAGGTGTACAGTCAAGAGTTACACTGCCTTGCAAATGTCCCTGTTATCTTCCAAGGGAGGAATTAAATACAGTGACTCACCCCAGAGCCCTACGCTTCAGCACTGTGTTTTTCTGCAGGTGCAGAGCTCCATTTACCGCAGTGGCATTTCACTATGCAGGGACAGGGTGCTGAAAACTTTGTTCTTCCTGGTCTCTGAGTACATTATCAAACATGCCCAAAGACATTTTGTGCACAGGTTTTGTATGTAAGTTATCTAAGTATTATCAAATATCTGTATAGCTTCTAACTGAAATAAATGGCATATTGTGGAGAAAACTGCTTGTTCTCAGAGTGATAGGACCAATGTTTGTACTTCATGCTAAGGGATGGTATGCAGAGAGGCTTTTGCTTATACTTATGGCTATAACAACCAAGGTCAGCCAATTTCATTATTTGCCCTGCTGGAGGGTTGGAAACAGACAAGCATAGAGGGGTCACACCTGTAGGGAGGAACGGACAGGACGGGTGACCTAACCCTGACCAAGTGGGATATTCCATCCCATCTGCCCCATGTTTAGTATAAAAGCTGAGGGATCAACGGGTCAACTCTTTCTTCAGTGGCCAATGTCCAAAGAGGACCCTGTCTGTTCATCTGCCTTTGATCCTGATCTGTGTGTTCCTGACTCCAGATCTGGAATCCAGTTTCCATCCATCACTGAGTCCAGCCTAGGACTTCCCCAGTGCCTGCTGGCAATGGGATTGTCATCCTGGGAGCTTGATATGGTTTTGTATATATTGTATCTATTTCATTATTTTCTTTTTTAAAAAAATTTAATATTAATACTTCACTAATGTGGTTTAGTTCATTCTAAACTCGTAAATCTCCTTATCTCTTCCTCTCCTCTACTCTCTTCTGGGGCAGGGGAGGGCAGGGGAAGGGCCATCTGTCAGTCTGGTTTTGGTAAATTTGGCCAAAACCACAAAACATACCCTCATCATGAGTCTTTAAAAGAATAATACGTACTTGCAGAAATAGTAAGTTTGGGAAGGCGTTTAAATCCTGCTAAATTTATTTTTGCTGTGATGTGTGGCAAGCATGTCACACAAAGTTGCTTTCCATTAGTTGTATATAAGACACCATATGTTATACTTCATGACTTTATTGATTTTTCTTCATGGGACCTTTTTTCAGTAATCTGGGATAAAAGCATACAATTACTTACATTTACTTGTTATCAGGTTTTCAAAAGATTGGGACCATTGTAGCACTTCCTCCAAAGAAACTCTATTAAAAAAAAACCAAAACCCAAGAAGATATTATTGTAGGATTAGCTGTGGTTCAAAGTATAAAAATTTAAATGAAATCTCATTATTGAAAATCTGTCCCCTAACTTAAATAAGATCTATGTGAAACTTACATTCAAAAATGTTTTACTATGTGTCTTACATATTCTGCTTACTATGCAGAATATTCCTTTTGCTATAACAAACATGGCAGCATCTTGAGAGGGAACTGCAGAATTCCTCTGGCAATGACATTCATTTATTTAAACTGTTTAGGAGAAGCACAAGGAAAGTAATAGCTTTCTAGACAGCATCTCCTTTGACACAGGAGTCATACAGTTTATGAAATGTTGATGTTTATATTTTGTATCAAAGGCTTTAAGGGCTCAAGATCTTATTGTAATGTTTAAAGACTTAACAGCTGAGAGTTGAATATAAGCTCTGAACATAAGGCAAATACTGAATGGTTAATACAGTTTTAGCTGTAAGGGACTTCCATCCCTGATGTTTCCAATGCAGCATGACACGTTAGTAATAATCCAGACAGTTCTTGTAGGTGACTAAAATCTGATTTCTTTCTTTGATGCTTGCTATTCTTAAGCAATAGTTTCATAAGCTTGTAAGAGCCTCCTGCCTGATTCTGGGAAAGAGTTTGGAAGTAGTGAGGTGAGAGACTAAACAATTTAAGAAAAAACATTTGTTTGAGGGCAAATAGATCCATTTAAGTGGATGTAGCTCCGTTTACACCAACTGATTTTTAAGTTTTGCAGTTACAGGACATCAATGATGGTAACTTGGAAAAAATGCTTATGCTTATATTAGTAGAAGAAAACATAAGGGATATATTCCAGTGGGTGTGTGCCATTATGCGTCAGCTAAACTTGGGAGATCACTTCTCAGAGTATTCTGTTTTCATAGGAGCTACAATTTTGACAACAGCTACTTAGTATAACAACATTTTATTTTTTAATTTAAATTAAAAGCAAAATCAGCTTCAGAATGAGTGCTGCCTGATGCTTCATAGATTTCTGCTGCACAAAAGACATTTGTAACTTTGTAGCTTTTTAATTGGTGATCACCCCGTATTTTTAACTTGATAAAATTCTCTTTTCCTGAAAGAGTACATGCTGTGACACTGATTATTTTGTCAGGCTTTCCTGATCAGTCTGACATGATCAGAGAAATATATAGCAATGGAAATTTTATAACTATCAAATTGTGGTTTCAATAACAGTCTAGTAACTTGTGCCAGTAAGATACTTCCCCCTTCCCTCCCCACTTTTCGTGAGCTACTGGCCTCCTGTCTATATAAACTCGTGAAGCGTGTGGTTACAGGAAGGAGAATCTTTAATCCTTTGAATGCCTTTTTTCTTTAAGAGCTGCTTCTGAGTCATATTCACTGTTACTGACGCAGTTAATTTTTCACCTCTGTCAGCAACAGAGAACAAGTGACAAGCTTGTCTGTCTGACTGAGCCTCATCAGTAGGGCCTGCTTATTTCCGTTTGTGATTATCTATCTTTAGTATTAATAATGTGAAGCAGAATGAATGGAGTCTGATGGGGCAGCTGACATGGAGGAAAACCTTTTTAACTTCTTTCTTACCTTTTAAAAATCAGAAAAATATGAAAGGCAGTAAGGGAAATGTAAAGATGGATTAATAAGATCTGTATTAATGTTGCTTCCATAGCTGTTGTGCTGACAGTAAACTTCTTGTTGCATTGATTTACAACATGATTAAATTTACTGAAGAACATAGATTACACTGAAAAAAAGCCCTGAATATTCTCCAAAAAAACCCTAAGGCTTTATAGTTGGGACTCCAAAGATTAAATTGGAAAATGCTGTTGTAGTGTCTTGTGGGAGGGGCTTCCCTGACCACTGCTGTATGGGAGAGAAGTCCTTGTCTAGGATGCACTTTTGGTAATGCTCTCTGGATTTCTGACACTTTGCCTCACCCAAATGACAGTTTCAGGTGTCATCAGGTACACCTCAGTATTACTATGAAGGACACAATTTTCTCTAATCAATAAATCAATACCATGTATGATATGATACCACTTGGCAGGCATGTTGGAGGGAAGTGTTTCATGTTCCTGATGCACCGTGCTGATCAAAGCTCTAGCTATGGTTGGCTTCCACTGAAGTTGGTGGCAGCTGAGGACTTGCAGGAGGCACTTGGCCATGTCCATTTTCCATCACATGCGTATACAACCTCTGCCAACAGTCTGAATTCTTTTAAAGGGTTGACCAAAAACATTGGGCTTACAAATTCTTCACGGGCTCAAATCTGGATTTAATCCAGAGAATATTTTAGACCTATGCCTAGGTAATAGAAAAGAAGGTCCCACTGGGAGACACCATCCTTCTGCTAGAGAAATGATAGTTTATGCTTCATGGTACTGTAAAGGAATTGGCTATATGACGATGGTCAACTAGGGCAGTTGTGAAGTTATTGTGCTCTTTTGCATGGTTTTAAGCTTGCAAGGAAAATGTGAATTTTGAGATTTTTGTCTCTCTTACTCAGACAGCCATATGTACTGCAGGACATAAGAATCTTATTTTTACTTACTTAGAACTGATCCCATTTTCTTCTGCTCTGCATATCTTGCAAAGCCAGCAAATATTTGGACTCATTCTCCTAAACATGGAAAATAATTGAGTTTTAAACCTGCTATGCTCAGTTCTGGCTATCTTAAATTTCTTTTATAATTCAGTCTCAATATAGCAGGGCTACTAGTTCTATCAGAATTCTTATTTTATGCATCTAATCTTTATCTATGAGTCATGGCTGAAGCACTAGACCAAAATATATTTTTGTAACATGCAAGAACTTAAAATCAAGCAACCCAACGAATACCTCTTAAGAAAAGATAGAGCTGTTAATAATTCTACCTCTTAGCTTCTTCAATTCTGAAAAGAGATTACAAGTTTGAGCCTGACCCAAAGTAGAAGGAAACCATGAATCTTTTTCCCTGGAAGTTCAGCGTGACCTGGATCAGGGATGAAAGCTCAGCGTAAACTGGACAATGCTGAGTAACTTAAGTTTCAGAAATTAACATTGATATTTGTCCAGCAAATACCTCAAAGTCAATAAAAATTTACCATTAAACTTGCTTTTGTGTAGAGATGATATCTATAGAAAGGGAATACTTTTTTTTTATTAGGAATGAGGCAGTCAAGAATGTTTGTCTAAAACACAATTTTTTTTTAAAAAAATAAGCCTGGTGACCTGAAATATGTTTGTTTATTCTCTTTTGCATTTCAAGAGATGCCAAATTCTTTGCAAGTTTTACATGGGACAGTGGGTAAACTTGTATTGACCTGTCTGAAATCAAAATGATAGTCCTATACATTAATTATTAAAACTTGCTCTTTTTTTTCAGATTTGGGTTTGACTGGCACATAGTACAACTACAACCAATTTTTCCTTCAAACTGAAACACACAATAAAACATAAAGCAAGGCTGTATCTCCCAGCATTCTGACCTATGAAATGACTGCATTTATCCTTAATCATTTGTTTTGGTTTGGTTTTTGTTTCTCTGACTTCTATATCCAGTTCTACATTACACAAGACTCTCATCCAGTAGATTTCCTACAGGATATATAAAAATTCATAACTCTGCCTGACTGCTATTCAGCAACTGCTGTCACTCGCATTCCCTGCAGCCCTGTAGGATTGCCAGTGGCCATCACCCGTTTCCTACTTTTGTGGAATTCTCTGAACTACACTGTCTGGTTCCTGTATGACTTCCTCTACACTTGCCTATTCATTTCACTAGTATTTACTCACCTTCTGCTTAAAAGCACTCTTTAAAAACTGCACGATATTCCATATTTAAGATAAATGTATGTGTTTAAATTCTGGCAAGTGATTATCGCTTATCACCTTATTTGGGGCTTTTTTTTTTTTACCCAATACCCTCTATTGTGGATGTTTTTGTGTTGCAATCGTTGGCCCTCCTATTCACTGATGTATAACCAAAATACAGACTTTGTGGCTTTTTTAAACCCCAAAAAGCTAATGAGGGTTGCCTACTATACAGAAATGCTCAAGAAACATGTTAGAGCAATGTTAAGTAATCTAGTTCAGCTACTTCTGTCTAAACTGTCTAAATTGTTTTCTTCAGGTGCTTGCTGCGTGAAGTCACATTTGTATAAGGAAATGTTATTGTTCTGAGGAACCATTTTAATTTGAGTTGGCGTCTTTAAGCAAATATTGTTCCCCAGGCCTTGCTGAGTACATACACTTGCCAAGCACACATCCATGGCTTTATGGTTCTGTCTTCTTATATTAGAAACATTTCCTAATAGACTGAGGAACAGAGCATGCTGATCTTATCTTTTCCAGTGCTTCTTTGGAATGTCTTCTCTCCACAGAAGCATAGTCTATGCTTAATCAGTCTAATGTTGCTTGTTTCTGCTGGCAATAGTCCTAAAATAAGATGGGATTAGTACACAAAGCTACAACATGACCTTGAGCAATTTGTCAGTTTTGAACTGACTAATCTTCATTAATGCAGCCTGTCACCTTACCTGCATTAGTGACTTATCTTCTGTTGTAAATTCTAGCCCATCTACATCTTAACTGCTTAATACGGCTTTGCAGTGTTCAGCTAATTACATTGGGATCATGGGAGCTGCTTTCACCTGATACATATAAATAAGGTATAGTATCTGTTTTGTTTTCTCATTATAAGGCTTTGTTGCAAAAAGGCCACAAGTTCTTTAATGTGTAAGACCTGCACTTTCTGCCCATCTTGTAATCAAAAAGAAAGTCACATGGTTACAATGCTTTCAGAGAAGAAATTGCCTGTCTGATAAGTGCATCTAAGTCCTGAAGTTATACACATCTGTAAAAGAAATAGGCAGTACAGATCTGGAAATTATTAACATATTTTATATTGGAAAAAATAGGAAAAAATGCTTTGGTAAATCAAAGAACAAGATCTCTTTGATTTTGAAAGTACAACATACTTTTTGATTTTTTTCAACACCCTTGTGCTGTTCCAGTGAATCTGTAAACTACCTAATGTCACCTAATATGTTGAGGATACAGCATAGGTTTCAGCAGAGCCTTCAGAGAGAAACCACTACATAAAAGCTTTAATTAATTGCCGTCTGTAATATTAATCAGCTTAGCTTGTGCTAAGAGTATTACACAAAATATTTAAATATAAATAAGGATAAAGTTGTTTATATATGAGAAACACTTTTAAAATTAATGCCTTTGCTGTTCTGAGAACTTCTACATTCCAAAAGGAAAAGAGGTGTTTCCCTGTCTATGTTATATTTTTCTGTTAATATTTTGAAATACAAAACTTCATACTTACAGAAACTCTTCTTGGATTGTTTCCCTTGGTTAAAAAGTTTCATTTAGTAGTTGTATTTCTGGGGATAATTTTCCAAGTTCCTTGATCTGTTTTTTTGCTTCATTATTTTATTTTTAGTGTAGAAGATCTTACTACCCTTTGGCTGTGTCTATGCTGCTGCTGTTAGTGCCTGACTCCTTTCTTATACTTACCATAGACAAACAGTGGCTGTGGTTTCTATCAGAAAAAGCTCAGTTGGACTCTGATACACCACTGATAGAAGCTATTTTCTCATATTATCTTGCCATCTCTACTGATCAGCTGAAATGAAACTCTGTTTAACTTCATTGAATTCTTTCATGTGTTGTTCAAGTTTTGTGACTAATATTTTCCATCCCTTCATCGAAGTTCTTTATATGAAACTTAAAGTCCATGTTGAAATTACATGAAAGGCAAAAGTACCCTTGCATTAAAACCAAGTTTCATCCTCTTACGGGCAGCATTATAAAGCAAGTACTTTGGATTGCTGTGGGAGAGCCTCTATTTTCTGCTCTGACCCATTAGTGTGAGGCTTTTCTGTGGTTCTAACTGGTCAACCTGGTACAGCACACAGTGATGTTAGAGCAGAACTTTCTTTAAACTCTTATGAGGTCCTCTGTCATTTTTCTCATAGCCATTGTCCAGGCTATGGACTCATTTTAAATAGTGATTCAATTTACATTTAACTTATTCTTCTCTAGTTAAGTGTTTCAAAGCAGCTGTGCAGTACAATAGCACTGAAGTTGCTCTATTCATGCTGGTGGTAGATCTGTTTGTAGTGATATTGGGCTCTGGAGTAAGCAGTAGCACAATAGTTGTTGCAAGTCAGTCACAGGGAGGTTGTGTGTGTGTAATCTTTCTAGAGGGCTTTCTGTCCTTTCTGGCAGTAGTTGTGAGTTGTGATCGCTAGGGATTTGCCAGTGTCTACAAGGCACAGAATGACTGTGTCAGGAGGGAAAGCTTGGGTCTTTTCCCTGCTCTATTTGATAGCCCACCTGTGTGCAGTGTTTGTTTCTCTGTTTTGACTCTTCCCCCCTTCCCTCTGCCTCCTTGGCAAAGCATGAACTGTGTAGTATTTGAACTGAAATTGAAGTTTGAGCCTACAGTATTACAGTACACTCATTTATGTTATTGCAGCTCACCCTGCTGGTATACAGGCCTAACGCAGAAGGGTATGCATCTGTTTTCCAACATGTGTGATTCTCCTAGGGAGAAAATATATATGGTGTGCACACCTACAGCAGAACCTGGTGTCTGAGCACAGCAGCATAAGAGCCTGCCTGTGAGGAACTCGCCATGGGACCTAGCCTAGGGAAGGACAAATATCATAATGTCATTTGTTTTCTATAAAAGCACTATATGAATAAATGTGACTCTAAAAAAAGTTACCTAATGAAAATCCCAAATATGTTCATAGTCTCACTAGTGATATGAAGCAGTATTTAACAATTTAATTTTTGTAAAAACCTTGTGCGTATACCTATTGTACAAATGCAAGTTCTTATAAAAGCTTAAGTATATCTTCTTTTTGCATTAAAATTTATTGCAGTTAAAGGATAGTTCATTGAAAATGTTAGTATTATAATGATCTATTTAGGGCTTTTGTTCTCTCATCAACTAATGTTTGTTATCAAGACACTGTATATGAGATCATCTCATTGTAATTTAAATTGTGCAGTAATTGAGTGTCAGTAACCTGTGACTTTGTGTTAAAATATTTTCATTTATATATTACAGACAGTAAAAAATACTGTAATATTGCTTAAAATTGAAGTAAACTAGTTTTGTGTCTTTTCCATAAGCTTGTTTTTATTATTAAGCTGAAGAAAATTCTTCTTCAAATGTTCTCTTGACTTGTACAGTGGGAGGATGTTTCGGTGCAGGATTTGCTGCTTGTTTCATGTCTGCAGTTCTCTTATATCCTTGACCATGCTCTAAAGCACCATTTGAAATTTAATGGCTATCTACAGGCACTTAGAATTACCTGAGGCCTTAGCACTGGGTGGTTGACTTACTGGCAAATCTGTCCTTAAATCAGTGCGGAGGAACTTTAAAACCAGAGAATCTGCTCTCTGGGACGCCCTCAAAGACTGAGAGACCCTGAAAGGCTGTGGATAGGTTCCTGCCTGCCATCACCATGCCTCCCAGCCTCTATGAGGGCTTTTATCATCTCCCTCACAACAAGGGCTGCTACCATTCAAGCTTGTTGCAAGTTCATTAAACTTGTTGCAAATGCCATTTTACATCTTGTTTCTCTGAATCAGTTGCTTTCCACTACCACTCTTTCGTAGCTTGATACCCAGAACATTACCCTTCTACTTCCCATTCCAGAATATTTAAAGCACATAGGAGTGGAAGGTTTAATCATTAACCAAGTATGCTGCTTTACTGAGAAACTGCATGACTGAACCTAAATAATACCCTTCATCTTATTACATAGATACTCCACTAGATGTCATCTAGTATCACCTTGAAGAAGAAGGTATATCTTCTATGTATATCAGCTCAAACCGTGATCTCATGAAGAGGGGATGTAGGTGCAGGCTCTGGGGAAAATCTCTGAGATTGCATTGTAGTTAATAGTCTCCTCTAGCTTGAAAGAACTCCCTTGCCCAAGTAATTGAGACCCTGAGGTTGAACAGATAACGGAGACATTTGTTGAGCAGGTTTGTTAATATGGCCACTGATACAGCCTTGTTCCTTTTGCTACGTGTATGGGCGTGGAACAACTTGAGTGTCATGATGGCATATGCTACCAGAAGTCAGTTATTGCTTGGCTCATTCATCAGTTGAGCTGGACATGCTTTTCTGAAAGAAAATTACAAGAAAAATTGAAAAGCCAAAGTATCAAAAGGGAAAAAATGGCTATATCATAACAGAGCTGCTGAATTTGACAGTTGTTCTGGCCTGTTCTTTATCTAAGAATTAACTATCAATTGCAAGCTAGTTTAGACAATATATGTTGATAATCTTGATTGCAACACCTTTTCCGTATCAGCAAGGTTAATGCTCCCAGATGAGTTCTTGCTCATACTCTTGTATTTCATTTTCTGCTTTCCTGTGTTCTCTTACCTAGTAGCATCTTTGTTAATTCTCATGCCTTCTCTTTTTCTCTTGCCCTTATGTTCATTCTTTCCTATTTGTGTTTCTATTTTAATGTTCATCCGCTCAATAAACATCTCACCCACCTACATCTGTTTCACACTAATGAACATGGAAGTACCGTCTGTCTCATTCTCTGTGTTGTACCCATTTTTTCCATCTACCCACCTACTCCTTTGCTCACACACAGCTACCCTTTCTCCCATAGTACACCCACGCATTGGCATTCATGAAAGTAGGAACACTGCTTGCTATGGCTTGCCTGGTACTCACATTCTTGATGCCATGTCTTACCAGAGCATGTAAAGAGAAGCACTGGGATATGCCTAAAGATCTAGGGCCAAAATATTAAAAGGCCTTTGTTAACCCTAAGGAGAACACGAAATGTATATTCTGATCTAGGTGCTTCTCACTTGCATTGCTGTCTGAGTGAGTGTAGGATGGAAATAACCAATCACATTCTTGCTTTCATGTAGTACAACCATTGATGTTTCCAGAGGACAGTCCTGTTTCTCTGGTTGCATCTCATTTGGTGTCATTGATAAGGCTATGTTGGGAGCTTGCTTTCTGTATAATTGAAAATAACCTCAAGAAACGTTAGGTTCAGTGTGCAGCAAAGATTTGCTCACAGGGCAACAGGTTCAGTTCCTGTGGTAGGCTACAACAAACAGAAAACTGTATGCAGATATACAGATGATGAAGTGGTTTCTGTTTCTGAGTAGAAATAAGCATGACTTGCTAGTAGTCACCCATTTCAAGATTTTTGAATAGTTTCTATATTCATAGCTTCAGGCTTTCTTGATAAGGTTGGACAAATACTATGTTGTGACCTGTTTCTGCAAACTCTATCAATAATCATCTGCCCAGTGAAGAGAGACAGAACTGTAGATAGCACTTCTGAAAACTTTACCTCAGTTGTACACTATGACCTTTCTCTTCCCTTTTTCTTCCTAAAAGCCATGATGTCATTAGGTGAGCCTAATGTTCTGCAACCATCAAAGTAGGAAAGGAAATCATGTGACTGGAAGCTTGGACTAGTTTTTTACGTGAACTTTCAACCCTCCCTATCAAACAGGCTTTACAGAGGTGGGTACTGTGATTTGGGTACAAAGCACTGTGTGGCCTTAGCTCTCTGTCAGACTCTGCATACACGCTTGCTCCAAAGAGCAGTAAACAAGGCCACTTACTTTCACTTTCTCTAAGTATACTCATTTTGAGGGTGCCAGTTTTAGTGTAAAGTTATTGATTACAGCTTGGTCCAAGTTTGTCAGAATATTTGATTGTGTTAGTCCAGCGCCCCTTATCCTCCAGATGTTTGTTCCAGAACCTGAACAGTTCTTGGTTGGATTTTGGGCTTTGTTTGAACATCCTGTGTTTGCTGTTTCCTCAGACTGGCATGAACAAGTATGGTGTCTTGCCCAAACTCATGTCTAGTCAAATTGTATTAAATAGCAAGTCTTTTCTCTATCTCTAAAGCTGGCTTCTTGACCTTCATGGTTGAGAAACCATTTGCTACAGTAAATATAGTACAGACTTTTTCCATAAGTGGTGTGAAATTCATGGGTAACTAAGTTATCACTGTTATGAAAAGAGCATTTATTTTGTTTTATTTTTAAAGGCTATTTTCTAATCGCAGAAGCCCTCTGACACCAGTAACTTAAAAAAAAACCAAAAACCAACAAAACTCCTTGTGACTCAAGTGGTGTCATTTGTAGGCAGTTGTACTGTCACTTTAGTACTTTGGCTGTATAATAAACTTTGAAGAGAAGCATTGCTAATCTACTCTGTTTCTCCTGGCATACAAGCCAAAGGGATCCTGAAAGGTTTACATTTCTGCATTTCATTTTTTACTCAAGCTATTCTTAGTTTTATTAAGTGAAAGAGACCACGTGAAACCAGGCCACCAAACTAGTTTAGATCAGTAATTTAAGGTTGTTTGGTGCCTTGGTTGTTTGAAGAAATTGAAGTGCTCAGTAGAATTTAAATGTTGATCATCTTTGGGGTCTTTCAAGAGAGTACTTTCTGGAGCTGTTTTGAGAAATGAGGGGGAATGAGTTTATTTCCAAAATAAGCATGTTAGTTCTTGCTTGATATAAAACTCCTTATTGTCACTAAAACTTTTGAGGCTGTATGTATCCAAACAAAGCCAGGGGATAACCTTGACTCCTTGCTGACTTTGTTTCTGAGCATCCAAGTCAAATTTAAATCATCCCATGAATATTAAGCAAGAACTTCTTTTGCAATTTCTGCCTGTGTTGAATGACTAAAGACTTAATTTCAAAAGCTTCATTTATAGATATTACACTTTCTGATACAATCAACCCATGTGTTTGAATGGAAGATGAGAACATCTATTTTTTTCTGCTTATTGTAATCTATTTTTGCTTTTCAAGCTCATTTCACAACCTTAAAGGAGATGACATCTGGAAAGCCTGTTCCTTCAGAGTATGGGATGAGTGGCACTTAGGGGTCTAAGGTGATGAGTTTGTACTTTTTGTACTATTCATCAACATTTCAGCTTTAACTTACTTCCTTCTTCACTGTCTATAACGACAGAACATCTCTACTAACAGACTTTCATGGGTGGCTTTTTCAGTATATGTGAGAGAATGATACTATGTTAGACCATATTTTTAGTTCTGTTTCTGATAATATTAAAAATAATTATTTCAGGGAATACATTTAGACAAGGTTTTCCAAATTGCAGAGGTTAAAATTAGTCTTCTAAATTCACATTCAGGGTCTGCTAGACTTTTGAGTCCTCCTAGAAAGAAAACTTTCTGTAGCTGAAGATGGTACAAAGATTTATATTTTTTTTGTACTGAAACGCTGACAAACAATGTTTCCTTCAGGAGTAGGGTAGAACACTTAAACGAAAGTCTGTATCATCACTGTCAAATCATAAAGCTTCTCCATGTACTGCATCCTGTTTTCCTATACTTATCTTTAGCTGGTGACCAGTCTTACTGAACCAATTTTCTTAGAGACCATGAGTAGAACAGCAAATTTTCATTTTTTCAGAGTGTATTTTCACTCAGGGCAAGTCCTGACTGACCAGCCTAGTGGGTCTTCTATGATCTATGACTGCATCAGTAGACAAAGGAAGAGCTACGGATGTTGTCTGCCTGGATTTCTGTAAGGCCTTTGACATGGTCCACCACAAGATCCTTCTCTCTAAATTGGAAAGATATGGATTTGATGGATGGACTCTTTGGTGGATAAGGAATTGGTTGCTGGATGGTCACATCCAAAGTAGTGGTCAATGGCTTAATGTCCAGATAGACATCAGTAAGGAGTGGTGTCCCTCTGGGATCTGTGTTGGCACCAGTGCTATTTAATACACAGTGGCATCAAGTGCATTCTCAGTGAGTTTGCAGACTACATCAGGCTGAGTGGTTCCGTTGACTCAGCAGAGGGACTGGATGCTATCCAGAGGGATCAAGACAAGCTCGAGAAGTGGGCCTATGTGAACCTCTTGAGGCTCAACAGGGCTAAGTGCAGAGCAGCCTGGAGGAGAAGGACTTGGGGATAATGTAGGAGGAAAAGCTGGACACGAGCTGGCAATGTGTGTTTGCAGCCCAGAAGGCCAACCATATGCTGTGTTTTATCAAAAGAGGTATGGCTGTCAGATTAAGGGAGGTGATTCTGTTCCTCTTTGCCTCTCTGGTAAGACCTCAACAAGTGTACTACGTCCTGTTTTCCCCAGTAGATGAAAGGCATGGACCTCTTGGAGCAGGTTCAGAGGAGGGCCACAAAAAATTATGAGAGGGCTGAAGCACATCTCCTGTGAAGACAAGCTCAGAGAGTTGGGGTGGTTCAGTGTGGAGAAGAGGGCTCTGGGTAGACCTTACTGCAGCCTTCCAGTACATAAAGGGGGCTTATAAGAAAGATGGGGACAAAGCTTTTAGTAGACCTGTAGCGACAGGACAAGGGGAAATAGTTTTAAATTAAAAGAGGATAGATCTAGGCTAGATGTAAGGAAGAAATTTTCTACAACGAGTGAGGTGAAACACTGAAATAGGTTTCCCAGAGGGGTAGTAGATGCCTCAGCCCTGGCTCTGAGCAAACTGAACTAGTTGAAGATTTCCGTGCTCATTGCAAGAGGGTAGGACTAGCTGACCTTTAAATGTGCCTTCCAACCCAAGCTATTCTATAATTCTATGCTTTTTTTCCCCAGAAAAGATAAAGCTAAATCTAGTTTAAAAATAAAATAAGATGTTTGACATACACATTAAGTATTTTCATGTGTTGGATCACAGCCAGAGCCTGATTGTTCTGGAAAGTTTTGCGGTTAACTGATAATTAACTCAGTTCAGCATATGTTGAAAGAGGACAATCTCCCCCAATTGCCCACTAATTTATTTACAATATAGTAAATAGCCTGCGTTCACAAGTTTCTCTTTTGAGTATAGGAAGTTTCCAGAGTCATGCTTTACATACTGAGGTGTAACATGTCCTGTTTTGGAAGAGCCTGCCATCCTGGACAGGGCACAACCCACAGCTGTGAAACGGATCTGCAGTACTGTGGCTATTTGTGTGCATGAGTAGGGGGGAGGAGGAGGTGAGTGAGAAATCACAAAGGAACTTGATATGGTGCCTTCACCTTGTAAATGAACTAAGGGTCACAGAAAATACAGAGTCCGTAATTCCTTTGGTCTGTACGTTCTCCTGTTTTTCTGGGTCCAAAGAACCTCCATTTTGGCAATATTTAAAAAAAAAAATAATTCACTGCAAAATAAAAATTTTATACTGCACTTTGAAAAATAAGTTTTGAAGAAATAACAAAAGTACCTGTCTCTGGACTCTTTTAAAGCATGTAAATATTGTTAAGTATCTTAAAATACTGTAAAATTTGTTTCAGTTGCACCATTGAACTATCACTTATAGCTTCTTCCTTTATGAATTAGATTAGTATGGACAGCCATAAAATACTTCCTGTTCACTTGGATCTTGTTTAAACCACCAGCTTGGAATAGCTGTGCTATAGCAACCGATATATAATACTAGGCTTACGACAGCATCTCAGAGGCAGCTCTGAATTTCTCTACGCTGTTTATTGCTTGACGAAACACGGTCATGTTGCCAGGGACACTGGAGTGGGCTGGAGTATCTCTGGAATTAACAGTCTGGGCTATTGACCTTTCAGGTTCCCTACTGCAAATGAGGTGAAAGACCAAGGTTGGTCTTCTGGAAAAAAAACTTTCGCTTCTCATGCTGTACCAAATCATGAACCAGGGAGAGATGCTTGTGGAGAAAAGTGAAAAGTTTCTTCATCTTCTCTCATCAAATATTCTGGTCTATACTAATTCTGCATAGAACAAGTAGTTGGTGCGCTCCTTGAGAGCTGCATTAGTTTCTTCTATGATTAGGTTTAGCTTATTTTAAGAGGGCTCTAACCAGCATGTTGTAGCATCACTTTCTCACGCTCTCCTGTTAGGGCAGACCTGGTGACTCTTGCAGGAGGCCAGGGTGCCAGGCAGCATCTGTGAATACTGGAGCAACTGTGGTGGTTGCTCTTAGTCTGTAGAGAAAAGATTTGCTCTACCTGATGCAAAGTCACAGGACAGTAGGCACAGACGGCAATGTTGGCCATCTCTTGAAATGAGTAGTGACTCCTGCAGCACACAAACCCATGGCACAACTCCAGACTCTGCCTTCTCCTTCTCATTATATCTGTCTCTGAGACCTATATTGAGTTGGGAACACTTATCCTCCAGCAGTCTCCCTAGGAGCAGATGAAATTGCTTCTGATGAAAGGTCTTCTCTGTCACCATCAAGTCATTAAAAAAACCCCCAAACTCTAACTATCCATATTAGGAAATATGATTTGAGTCAGAAATTTCATACAGGTGCTTGGCTAAATCATGACAAAATTGTGAAACTGCAAGGGGAGTAAAAGAAGACTGAACTCGTACTAATTTAAGGGATTTACAGTCAAAAGAATAATATTACTTGAAGGCAGTGTCTGTTTAGACGGTAGCTGATATTTCATAGTTCTTTTTTGTCTTTTATGAAGTTGAAGCTGTGGAAACAATGTCTGGTCCATGTTAACTGTGTTAGAACGTTCCTACCAATCCTGGAAAATTAATTAATGTAAGAGAGCCAACTGGAGACTGGTTTACATTGTTTCAGGTTTTTCAGTCAGAGGCTCCATCAGGTATACAGATTTAACAAAAGGAAAGTAATATTGTGAGACCAGAATCTTTTGTTTTGCGTTTGCTGGCATTGAAAGTAGGAAGAAGTGGTTTGCAGAGGCTTCCAGCTACAACAGTATGTAATGGTGACAGTTGGCAGCAGTGGCTACTTAGCTATCTGTGCTCCTTCCAGCAGAGTTTTGCTTCTAATGCTGAACATTGGGACGTCCAAAGGAGGACAAAATGTCCCCAAAGGGTGGCAGTATGAACACATTCCGCTCTCCTCACGAGATGACGTCTGTGGGTTTACAGCTGAACTGTTTGGTATGGAATAATGGAGTGTGCCTGACTAAGACCATGTTATTTTGGAAAACGGAAAATCTGTTAGGGTGAGATAAAATCTTGTATTGACACCAATGTGATAACTGTGTCTCATGATGGTAACTCATCAAGACAAGGGCACACTTTGATTTATTTTCATGTTGAATTCTAGTGTCAATGTCTTAAATATTTCAGATTTGATCATGCTTGTATTCACAGTTACATAGTTCAAGCATAATTGCAACTTGTCTTAATTCACTTCTCATCATTACCCACTCTGCTATAGGCTACTCATAACATTGCATATTTTAGAGCAAATTTAATACAACACTTGCAGTGAAATTAAATGACCTTTGATGCTAGTATTGCTATTGTAAATTAGAGTCTGGATCTCGTTGAGATTTGGTTTAGTAGTACTAATCTCATAATGAATCTGACTGCTAGTGAGTCTCGCCTGGTACTGCCTCCCAGTGTAAGCAAATGTGGATGAACCGCTGTGTTCAACACATCAGTATCAAAGTGGATTGAACCATGGGATCATTGATTAAAAATGTTTTCTATATTTCAGAATTAACTCCAGTGCTGGTAGCTGGGTCAGTATCAAAAATAGGAGGGAAATTTAGACCTGTTTCTCCTTATTTATGGTTTTGTGCTGTTTGGTTGTTGTTTTTTCCCTTCTTGAGGGTTGTGAGGGTGGGCCTTTGTAGGTCAGGATCAGGTAACTAAGATTTTGGTTGTGTAAAATGAATGAAAAAAGAGGGAAGGTGGTGTGGGGAAAACTAGTATCTGGATAAGGAGATGAGAAGTAGTGGCAAAGTGGGACATGAGAGAACCATCCATTTCAGTACTTCAGTAATCACGGTGAAAAGATCGCTTAAGATGTAAAATGACCATAAAAATTTATTTTTAAGTAATTTGAAGAGTTGCTTTTATTTTGCAATAAATTAAACAGAAAAGATGCTACATACCTGACTGTTGAATACAAACTTAGTAAAAATACAGCTTATACAATTCTTATATAATTTAAAATACATCCATTTAAAGACATGTCAATTTATAATTAATTTACATAGCATAATAGCATCATGGAGCTGCACTCACTTATTAACACTTCACAGATTATAAAAGGCATTAATCAGTCTTTTCTGGGCATTTTCTTGTTATGCACAAAATTGTCAGTCATCCTTATTTTTCTTCTGAACTTGATAATCTTTTCCCAGCATTCAGCTTGCTAGTCTTGCACTTCCTAATAATCGGCAGTTCTTTGGGATCCAAGACTTGGTTCAAGGTTCACAGTGTAGTTCAAATAATAAATAGTATCTATTCTCTGTCTTGACTCCATGGCATATGGGAGGAGAAGATTTTCTCCTGCTGCTGTTCTCACCCTTGTAACAATCACATCAGCTTTTATCCTGTGTTCTCTTGGCTCTGGAGCTGTTTGCATCTCCCTCATACCCCTCCTCCCAAAGCAGGGGTTCTCTTTGCTGAGATCCAACCACCCTGAAGGATTTCTCCACAGGATATTTGGCTCTTCATTGCTTCAAACACTTCATTTTGAAGTGTTGGTTTGCAGCTGGTTCAAAAGGTTCAGGTAGGCTTTAGATTTCAAAAATCTGGGATATGAGTCTCTTTCCATGAGGACGTACACGGTTCTCTGGGCTTCATCAAAACTTGTGTGAGTTGGGTCTTGCGCCTTTTTGGCTGTTGCTTCTCTCATCTGATAGTCAATATTGATCTGGAAAGTGAAACACAAATGCCATCAACATCTTAAAAATATACTCTTTTTATATCTATTATTTTGTTTTGCCAATAAACAAATTTGCAGTCTTAGAACTCCATGTTCAACATCAGAACTGCAAAATGAGGGAATTTTAATGCTTATACCTCAGCTATGTACAAAAATTGCTACTCACTATAGAAATGCAGTTTCTTATGGAGTCAGAAGTAATACAACTGATCAATGGAGTAAGCAGAGAGTCTCCAGTTTAAAATATGATCAGCATACACAACTTTTAATTCTTCTGAATGTCCACATATTTTAAAAGACAAGAAATATTCCATAGTTCTCCTACTAGCAAAGTTCTAAGTATCTAACTCCAAATGATCATTCAAACTGGGCTGACTCAGAGATCATCATGTGCTGAGTCGCTGGTGCCTCTGCTGAGCTTTGGCTAGTGGTGCTCCCAACTATTGGCCTGTATTGTGTGACTCTGTTTGCAAGATCTGATAATGTCACAGCCAAAGAGAGTAATGCTACAAGTACACCATAAAAACACACATATATCTTTGACCTATATAAGTGAATGAATGTGAGCATCTCAGTAAAACTACACTTCCATCTCCTGATTTTCTAGAATCCTTGTACTGTAACACTGTAACACTACACAGATTAACTTTGTACATACCTGTTTAATAGCATCTGACTGAACAAACTCCTCATAAATCCTCTCTGCTTTGCCGTGTAAGTGATCAGACTTGGTTTTCTTGTAATCCTCGCAAGCCAACCAGAACTCGATATTTTCCTCGCTGAACTCTGACTTCAGGAACTCCCGAAAGACACCTTGACCACCTAAAGCCAGCACAAATACATCATCATTTATAACATGATATTTGTGACCAGGGATAAAATAAATAGCAGGAGTTGTTTTGAAATCTGTTATAAAATTTTGCCAAAACAGACCGTTCTTCTATTCTTCAATATACTACAGATACTCTAATATTAAGGGTGATGAGAGTTTTACTAATTACATTCAGTGTTTTTTAGATCTATAACCCAGCTACCAAGATACACCAATAGATTCTGGTCCTCCCTAAATGGATTGCCTTAGGCTACAAGTAGAGAGAAAATTCCAAACTAAACTGATGTGTTATGCAAGGACAGAAGACTAGTTAAAAAAGCACTGAATTGAGCCATTTGGAGTTTATTTGCTGTAGGGGGGTTAGGAAATGGAAGGGAAAAAAAACCCTGAACTGTAACAGTAGCTATGTTACACTGGAGCTGTAAAAAACTGAAATGCAACTGACCATTCTCTTACAGCATTTGCAAAATGCTACAGCTTTGTCAATTGGGTGAGTTTACATAAAATTTAGTCCTCAGAATAAGAACGAGGTCATACTGAAGTAGTAGACTTACTCTGGCTGGCTAAGAGCTTTTCCAAAGACTGAGACCACTGTATTACTTCCTCTGCAGAAAGCCTAAAATGACCAGAAAAAGAAAAGACTTTAGGCAAGAAACAATACGGGTTTTATATGTTTAAAGAAGACAAATTTTATAATTCATCATGCTATTCTATGAACATGTACCAGGTATTTATTAAACTTAAGACTTTTTCATAATCTGAAACCCTGATGATAAGCTCACATTGAAAAAAAAAAAAAAGTCAGATGGAAAAACAAAAATTATGTTTTTATCCTGAATTCTGTTCCCAGAAAGACGAACTTTTACTGTAGCTATGACCAAATAATTTTGTATCTGTACTTCTGTTTCCATATTCCTGAAATAAAAACGGTAATATCCCTTCTCTTCGCTTAAATGTGAAACACTGTCTCTTGTAAATCTTTAGAGAATGGTTACAATGTTCCTCTGAAGAAAACAGATTTACCTGAGGTGTCATCTCCCTCACTGTTTGATGCAAATACATTGCATCACTAAGGAAAAAAATCCTTCACTCCATTAATAGTTTCTACTTACTAATGTTCACTTCTTTTGTGTTGTGGAATTTCTAGGCATTAGTAGAATGTTTGTTGTTCTAGAAGTAGTTTAGAAATTAATAAAAGAGTTTATAATAATCTAGCTATAGTTACACTATGATATAACAAAATATGTGTCAGTACTTACATGACACTTCTGGAGTTAGAAGTCTTGATCCCAGATTCTATATGTGGTACCATGCACTTCAAATAATTTTTGAGATCTGCACCACTGAAAACAATAAACATTTTTGTAATCTATTAAAGCTGCAGTTGCATTTCAATTCTACTCAAATTTCTTAAAACATAGACAGCTCCATCCTATGACTGAAGTTTGGGTAGTTACATATCCAAGTAATTTTTTTGAAATGACTAGGAGGCTCTCAATGTGTCCAAAATCTATTCCTGATTACTGAAGGGAATCAATTCATTTGTATGCATCAGTTCAAGCCATTTTAAATGATGCTGTAGTTCTGGGCTTTGAGCAGGCTTCGCAGTCATTTAGCCTGAAACATGGTCCTAATTCATAATCTCCGAGATTCTAGTGTTATTTTCATTTCTAATAAATTAGAGTTTATACTAAGATGTGTATACTTACAAAGCCTTTTGCTTCTTCTTAGGGATTTTGCCTTCTGCAAGCTTGCAGTCTTCTTTTCCATTTAATTCAGCCATGTTGTTGTGGGGAAAAAAAAATCCTGGCATTTTACTTAACTTTAATGTGAAGCGACTTGCAACGATAATCCTCCAAGCACCAAATGTCAGTTCACTGGCTCTGGTACTGCCTTTTATTGACGCAGGCAGCCCTGGTAGTTGGTGTGAACAGATCTGTTTATCATGTATCCTCACCACAAACTGTGGAAGTTCCCTTTTTTCAGTGTACAGTGACGTGAGTCTTTTGAGAAAGAAAACAGACAGCAGTGTCTCGTGGTTGAGGTTAAGCCGGATGAGACTGAATTACTTTGGGTTTGTTTTGTGTGTCTGTGTATGTCTATGTTACAAAGAAAAAAAAAAGTATCCCCTCTAGAACTTTGAATTCTTGTCTCTTTCTGATTGGTGCTTTCAAATCTGAAGCACTTCTTGGTTTTATCGAATGAACTGCAAATACTCAATTACATATTTCACAATTGATTTAATGGGCTCAGTGGAATATTAGAAAAGAGTACTTTGAGATAGACCAGTAGCAAGGTTCCATATGCAGCAAGCTATTCACAAGTGACCAGTTGTTCTTCAAACTGGAATACTATGATAGGTAGAGGAATCTGTTTTTTTCAGACGTGTGCTGTGAAAATGTTTGAAAGTGGCTTTCATGGGAAAAGGTTTTGAAACAGCAAAAACTTATTCAATTTGGTTTAATTTTTCCAAGACGGATTATTTGCAAGCACACTGCCGTATTTCAGGAATGCATCTATAATTTTAAGTGATTTGGCACATGTAAAGATTGATTTAATTTAAAAAGCTGTTGTTTGTAGAGACAATGTGAACACTACAATGTGTTTGAGGGAGATTTGTATTCTTTGTGTATACCTAAGTTTTACTACAGGAAGAAACCATAGATACAAAGCAAGATGAAGAATAATCGTTACATTCTATTTATCTGCCTGGGTTGATGACTTAGAGGTTTAAAAACTTAATCTGGTTCCCGAGCATCCCATTTTTTGCTTGTTTTTTGGTTTTTTGTTTGTTTTGGGTTTTTTTCTGGGAGGTTTAAAAGATTTTGTTTTGTTGAATAATGTATACAACTGATTACTTATAGCTCATGAATGATTTGTACAGGGCTGCATAGGCTTATGGTAATTGCGAACTTGCTCACATTCCTGCAGTTTCATAGTGGACTGTGATACAAAGGACTTGGGGAGACAGACACATCTGTCTGTGATACAAAGGACTCGCCCACAGACAGATCTGCATGCAATGACAGTTTGCATCAAGGTGGCTTCAACCACAGGAGGCTACTGATCCTCTGAATGTTAGTAGTGACATAAATGTGTCTGCATGGGCTGTACTGCAGGAAACATCTATCTTCACGCTATCAGGTAAACACTGACCTTTGTAAGGCGGAGGTATTTATTAACTGTTCATAACCTCCTGAACACAGCCAGAAAGGAAGAGATGTTATCAGTAACATTTGTTTTCATACCTAGCATGCTGAGTTTTGACATTCAGCCCCATCAGTGTCTCATTGTATTTCTTCAGTTAGTAGCTGTCCTCAGTAAATTACTGGGAGGCTTATAGAGGTCCTGCGTGCAAATTCTTCCCAAAGCATGCAATAAAAGGGTGAAAGATAAGAGATACAAGTTACATCAAGGGAAAATCCCTATTTTCTACCATGTCTCTCTGTACTTTGGAGCTTCAGGCTAATAGGGGACAATGTCTTGATCTTATACTTACAAACAGATATAAGTCAGTCATCAGTTCAGTTCTGTGAGTCTAAAAGGGATTAGATAAGAGTTTCTCCCCTGAAGAACAAGATGGTTTACTTGTTTGTACCTATTACCAATGCAAGACTGTTGACAGTTGTTTACCAGACAAGGACTGTTCTCCATTTAGAATGAGGTTATCTTTGCCTTTCAGATTTGTTAAACATATCTATGCATATTACAGGTGTTGCTTCAGACCTACCCATGTGCTACTGCATGGGCTTTGTATTGCACCTTCTTGCAATAAATATTCTCCTGAGTAAATAAAGAACAGTATTCTTGTCACTTACACCTAGGTAATATTCCTGTCACGCAATATATCAATTATTTTCCAGGTACTTTACTTGGTAGAGGAGATCAGTGATGTTAGTATTAGACAACAACATAGGGAGAAATAGATTTGGCCTTGCTATCCTAAAGGATTGTGAAATGAAGTCTCTGCAGAGGCCACAAGCCTGTTTCTGGCACGGTGCATGAATTACCTTGGCTTATCTGCAAACTTCTGTGAATCCTAAGTCTTTTCCAACTTCATCTCTGTACAACCTATTCTACTATGTCCTGTCCAGACATAGTCCTGTTCTGAGAGTCATCTGAGAGTCCTCTCTAGTCTTCCAAATCAGTAACACTCAATCTCTGGACTATTCCTGTTGCTCTTTATCACTCTGCAAAGAAAAATCAATGCTGCCTCTCTGGTTCACTCTAAGCCAGGTCTATTTGTCAGCTGGTGCATTCATGTAAGTTTGGCAAAAGTAGGAAGAAAACCTGGGAGTATCTGATTTGGAAAAGGGATGAACAATGTGTATCTAGGAAGAAGTATGGCACCTAAAATTCTAGATTAGGGTCACGTGAGGTGTAAAGACAATGTAAAGCAACAATATCCTCATATTCTCCTGTACGCCTTGCTCAGCCTCTACAAAACCAAGGCCTATTGCATCCAGTAGCAGGTATTTCAACATAGGAGTTTAATTATCATTCACCTTTCATGTTTTTCCCATTGTGGACAACTGCTTTCTTCCTCTGAGTAACTTGATCTTTGAGGCATTCTTTTTTCACTTGATGGGATATTTCACTGACTCTGATTCACTCTTTCTATGCAAACCTACTCATCTTTAAGATTTTGTTGAGCACAATGTGAGTTAACCAGATGTCAAGAATGGGAAAAATGTCTACAAGACTTAAGTACGTGTACAATTAAAGTGAGAGGAAAAAGGGAAGCTATAAGATTAGTAAGGCTGACAAGAATTTTTTTGTTTCTTATGTTCTGCTTCTGTAGACCACAGGAAACCAGGAAAACACCTGCATGGAATTTCCTAAATTTAAAATATTTTCTAACTGTGAATATGGTTATTGTAGAGGATATTGCTTTGAGCAGGAATTGGACTAGAGGCTGATCCCCTCCAGCTTGCACGATGCTACTGTTCTAAATACCCTGACTTGACATTTGTAGAGTCAAAAGTGCTACTCCTTCTTAACATAGCTTTAAAAATCTTCAAAATCTTATGATTTCATTCATATTCAGGTTCACTGGGTATGTTTCCTGTAGACAGGCTCTGGTGGGATTTAACATAATACCATGATAAATAGCTGTGTCTTGAACTTTCCACATAACTTCTAATTGGCTGGATCTTTTTCAGTTTTGTGACATGGCTAGTAATAAACCTGTCTCTTTCATCTCCCACCATCTTGATCTATAATACTTTGCTCTATTTCATGCAGAGCATGAAGGCTACTAGCTGATCAAAATTCTTTTCTATTGATTAGTCTTTTTTTCTTCTATTATTGTCATTACAAGATATTTGGAAAAGTATTTTTTGTCTTACAGTTATAGAGCTTATTAGAATAACTCCGCTACTTTATACAGCACCCTCTTTGCTCTAAAGCTGGCATTGCCTCATTTGTCTCTGTCCAATAAAAGGACACAGGAGCATTTTTTGCAGCAACAGTAGCCCAGCTGACTATCACCAGATTTTTATTTTTTTTTTACTTTTTTCCAGATCTCTTCTAGGTTTGTGATGAGCAACTCATCTAGCTTCTCAATGCACACAGAATGGAGACAGATGTTTAATGTGCACAAAAGAAATTTGGAAATATTTGTTAATACTCAACCTGTTTCCATGCATTGTTTCCCATTTTTTTTTTTCAAGCCACCACTTGGTAGAGTGTACGAGAGAGAAAACATGTGATAGTATTTCCAAGATTACATCACTGGACAAATTGAGTTAAAGCAAAGAGGATAAAAAGTCCCATGAACTCTCTATATCCCACTTGCTGGTATAAACGATTTCAAGGTTCTCCTTCTGACTTCTGCTTTTATGTTTCTTTTTGGTCACCCTTGGCTGGTTTTACCCTCATTCATTCTCCATTTTGGCCCAGTTTTGTTTCTGAATGTTACATTTTGGTTTAGGCAAGCTGTTAGCCTTCATGTATGGTCAAATTATAGCTTTAATGTACTTTTGCTGTTCATCATATGCTTTAGTTAGCTGGCCAAATCTGTGTTGGGCTGGAGGGCTCAGCTCAAGTGTCTAGTCAAGCAATAGTGCCCCATTGCAGACTATCCACTTGCTGGTCATGTAGCTTTAACTTAACTATGAAAACAAGTGATTTCTTTGAAATGCTCTTTTACGTGACCTAAAGATGTAAACTTTTGATAATCCATCTCTAAAGGAAAAGAGGCACTTAAAAGAAACTAGTCTCTATGTGAGAGGAAACTGTTAGTTTTAC
>VXBJ01001537.1:97947-123689 GCA_013400055.1 Nycticryphes semicollaris | reverse complement strand
AAAAAAAAAAAAAAGTGAGAAGGGGGCCTGAGGTAGAGGTGTGTGAAGCAGTTTGCTCAGTGTTTTCACTGTGAACATGTAATTGTGGTCTGTGAGAACAATACAAGTTTAGCTTTTAAAATGTGCAGACTTTGGTTTCATCTGAATCTTAATGAAGAAAAACCAGACGCTGTTTCTCTTGTACTATTCTAATAGATGGTAAAATTCTGTATTCTTTACTTTTAAAATAATGAGTGGTTTGACTGAACACAGAGAGCAAGCTAAAACTCTTGGTTTCCATTTTAAAATGGTTTTAAGCACTTCTAAACGGGAAAATTATTACTGAAGCATTAAGTGGAGTTATGATGATAAGGAATTTTCTGTAGAATTACAAACAGTTTTAAGTGTCTAATTTATATTTAGTATTAAAAATTTCCTAGCTGAGTTATCACATCTGTACAGGCTCAGATAACCTTTCACCTTGACCAAAAAAGTCCTTACAGGGATGGGTCCATACAAAGATTGCCTTGTTACTGGAAGGCACTCCAGACAAAAGAAGGGTGTCTGCAGAAAAGTGTCAGTCCTAACACTCAGGAAAAGAGGCAGATGTGTTGGGACACTGTCTTGGCTAAGCAGGAAACACATGACAGATCTCAGATTCAAAAAAGCAACATACAGGGTGTCGAAGAACAGACAGACTACAAAGGAACTTAGGTACATTGTCCAGGTGTGTAGGGATGCTGTTGGAAAGCATCTTTGTAGGGGGATTATCAAGAAGATGAAACTAGGCTCTCACAACGATGTGTGGCAGGAGGATGAGAGTTAATGGGTGCAAGTTGGCATAAGAGCAGTTTGTGGATATACAGAATAACCTTTTCTCAAATACTGGAGTGGGCTGCTCAAAGGCATGGACCATCTCCTGATAGGTGGACTAGAAACCTCCTGATGTAGCCTGAGATCTTATCTACAACTAAAGAGTTAAAGCCACACTATAGAAGTGTAATTATTTAGAAGAGTCTTGCTTAGGAAAGGACAGTAATTGTAGAAATGAATACAGGTTTCCAACTTGACTTTTTTGAATGACAACTGCATACTGAAAGTGCATCATTCAAATTACCATTTCCTCTATCTCCTTCTGAAAATACTTGCCAAGTATATAGGTGAAGTAGCAGAAAATTACTTCAACAAATGGGAAAATGGAAGATATCTACATGGTCTCAATTAAAATATATAAAGATTTAAAAGCTATATGTTTTCTGTGATGTTCTCTTAGAACCAGCTCTGCTTTTGATGAACCAGGGGAGGAAGAGACTTTAGTTCAATTTCCTGTCATTTACTTTGAATCTCAACTGCTGTCCGCTTTGAATTAACAGGTATTAGAATGTGTGCAACAGAAACACTTGAATTTCCTCACACGTGTCATACTTGCTGTTTTATGTGGGAACTCGGTACTTTACAAGCTGTACCACAGGGACAGACCCCAGCCATCCCTATTAGCCTACATCCCTGATGCTCAAGAAGGTTGTTTTCTGTCAGCTCTGCTGCCTCCTCCCTCAATCCATTTGACCTCTAAGGCAAAGCCAGAACTGCTGCTGACCACAAAGTGAAACAAAAGTTGCTGCCCTGCCTTATGAGTTTGCATACTCATCCCTGCAGAGCTTGGGCTGGTTGGGAAAGATCTGATATCCTGCTGCTATTTTAACAGTTACTGTTGCTGCAGAAGAGCTGCAGAGGAAGAACTGAAAGGGAGGAGGAGAAAACAAGGAGAATAAGAAGGGCTTGAGAATTTGGAGAGTCTCCAGGTGCTTGAGGAAGATAAAGCTAACCCTAGACAATGTAAATGCTAAGTTCTAATTTACTCTGGGGAAAGGTTTTGACTTGCTAGCAGGGTAATTAGTGTCAGTTTAGTTTAATGAGGAAGGAAGCCTGTAATAAATCGCGTCTAGAGAGAAGTAGTCAATGGCTCAATGTTGAGATAGACATCAGTACGGAGCGGTGTCTCTCAGGGATCCGTGTTGGCACCAGTACTATTTAATATATTCATCAACGACACAGTGGCATCAAATGCACCCTCAGCAAGTTTGCAGACAACATCAGGCTGAATGGTCAGTTGACTCAGCTGAGGGACTGAATGCCATCCAGAGAGACCTGGACAAGCTTGAGAAGTGGGCCTGTGTGAACCTCTTGAGGTTCAACAGGGCCAAGTGCAGGGTCCTGCACCTGGGTTGGGGCCATTCCCCTGGTATTAATATAGGCTGGGGGGTGAAAGGATTGACAGCAATCCTGAGGAGAAGGACTTGGGGATACTGCAGGAGGAAAAGCTGGACACGAGCTGGCAATGTGTGTTTGCAGCCCAGAAGGCCAACCATATGCTGTGTTTTATCAAAAGAGGCATGGCTGTCAGATTAAGGGAGGTGATTCTGTTCCTCTTTGCCTCTCTGGTAAGACCTCACCAAGCATACTACATTCTGTTTTCCCCAGTAGATGAAAGGCATGGACCTCTTGGAGCAGGTTCAGAGGAGGGCCACAAAAAATTATGAGAGGGCTGAAGCACATCTCCTGTGAAGACAAGCTCAGAGAGTTGGGGTGGTTCAGTGTGGAGAAGAGGGCTCTGGGTAGACCTTACTGCAGCCTTCCAGTACATAAAGGGGGCTTATAAGTAGTGGGGAAAATAAGAGTAATGGGGACAGACTTTTTAGTAGGACCTGTAGCAACAGGACAATGGCACATGTTTTTAAACTGAACAAGGGTAGATCTAGGCTAGACATAAGAAGGAAATATTCTACAATGAAGGTGGTGGAACACTGGAACAGGTTTCCCAGGGAGGTGGTAGATACCCCATCCCTGGAAACATTCAAGGTCAGGTTGGACAGGATTCTGAGCAAACTGATTTACCTTTGAAGATGTCCTTGCTCATTGCAAGACAGTTTGACCTGATCATAGCATCAAGGAATAGCTGAGTTGGAAGGGACCTTTACAGCTCATCTATTCCAAACCCCCTGCATCTACAGTCCTTTAAATAGCCTGTAAATAGTCCTTCCTAGCCAACCCATCCTGTAATTCTATGAAATGTCTGTATTAGGGTGGCTGCTGCTTCTGAACCACTGGAGCCTCTGTGCATTTTGGGGAAATCCAGTTATCAGCAGTTAGCACATCATTCCTGGGCAAAGGTGTTGTTATAATGCAAGTCTACTATGTTTCTTTGAAAACTGAACTTCTCTTTGGTTATATATTTTCTAGCTAAAACATTTGTCATAAACATTTTTTTTATGTTTGAGAAGACAAATATTCCTGAATGTACTCTCCCAGATTTCCAGTGCCTGTGTTTGGCACCTATTTTCATTCAGGATCATTCGAATGCTCAGCAAAATCTTTGGTCTATGAGTTTGATTAAGTACAGCCTTAATCCTTCGTATACCTTTTCTTGGCAGAGTTAGGAATAGAGCTTATGTAGGTGCCCAGGGTTTTACTAAATGGTGTATCTGCCTTTTTGGGTCTAAGTACCTGTCTCCTCTCTAAAGTGTTTGGGAAATGACTCTGCTTTAATTCACATCTAAATTACAGGACATAGAAAGATGGGCCCTTGTCATTCAATTCCACTAAATACTTCCTTACTAATTACTAATCTGGAAGTCTACAGACTTTGGCTGATATACAAGTACTGAACATAATCTTTGCTCAGAAGAGGGGTTGTCACACCCTCAGAATGGGTTTTCCTAATATGTTTCATTATTAAAACACAAAGTAACTACCGTGTCCCACCAGTGGTGGTAACTAATTATTTCAACCTTGTTTCTCTGACTTCCATAGATGATTAAAACTGTGTTTCTGCAATGTGGTCTGTATGCTGGCAGGTCTGGAATTGACTGTATGCTGTACATGTCAGTACGGCAGTACTGTAAACCAGGTGAGTTTTAATATATGTGACCATTTCCCTTTAATTTTGAAATGAATTTGAAGATGAACAGAAGAAAATTCAGTGTGCAAACCAAGATAAGCACATCTGGAGGGAAGGTTTCATATGAGCGGCAGGAAACGGAACCCACTCAGTTTCATGACAATAATAGTTTTGCTGTTAACTGCTGAACTTTTTTCTGCCGTTCTGAGTTTCTCTGAAAGTATTCATCAAAGCTTGATATACATTCTTCTAAGCTCGGCCTGAAAAATGGGGCCTGGAAACCACAGGGTAACAACTCCCTTATAAAGATAGCTTTTTCTATAGGTTGGCACTGCCTAGGCAGTATAAAGGAAGGAAAAAATACTTTTTTTTTTTAAATCTTTTCTGTTTTAGGAGTGCAAAGTACATGTAAAAACGTGTGAATATGTGTATATATACCTTTACGTTATCTCTATGACTGCTTTAAATGTAATATATTGGCTCTTTTCTTTCTATACATGATATGTTTGCAGCAGATCTGGTGAAAACATAGCTGTTAGGAAATATTTGTATATCTTTACTTTCTTTTTTTTTTTTATTAGTATTAAAAGCAGCTTTGCAAATTCTAAGTCCAATTAAACACACTTTATTCTTAATTTTCACTTAAACCTTGGCTGTCACCTTTAACGCTTAAGCAATGAACTGGAACTTGCTGTATTCAGTGACGCAGAAGCACTGGGCCAATGTTGGAGTTACACCTAGAAAATGAGACTAATGTAATAGATTAATATTCTGTATAGAAGCACAGGGCTGATTTTTGGAATTGTTTAGGATCAGATTACCTCCCTCAGTTTTGCCATAAAGTTGGTTAATGTAGGAATATCCACAGAAAGTGAAGGAAGAGAAGATCACTTAAGTTTTTCACATATAAATTTCTCATTTTTTCATGTTTTATTAAAGTCCTTGAAATTCTAACACTTGCTTTATTTTTTTTCTGAAAACTGCAGAATAGTCTGTGCTACCACCCCACCCTCCCACCCCCCCATTTACTTTTAATGAAAAAATCAAGCCAGGTAATAATGCAGCTTGAATTAAAGTCAGTGGAGCTAGACGATCAATGCCAAAACTCTTCCCCTTAATTGTAATGGTAAGAGACACTTCCCTTCACCTGTAAGCTGCTTCTTTCTTTTTAGTTGTTCCTTCCTTGCTCTTATTACTGATATTCAGGAGGAGGAAATTCACTAACAAATTTACAGTGGCTTCTTTTTTTTCCCTCTGTTATAAGGCAAAAGATTGTGGAGCAAAGGCATCCTGGACTTTTAATATAAAGGTTTTGACCAATGGACCAAAATAAGTAAAGACAACAAGTCAGCAAGTAAGTCAGCTACCTTCTGAGCTGAATAATAAACAGTCTTTACGTGCATCAGAAGGACACAGATAAATAGTGGAAGATTATTGATAAAATTTGTTCTACCAGTGGAAAATAGTAATATTTTCCCTACTTTATGGTTGTCTTCCTCTAGTGAATTGACATGTCATGCCACTTAGTTTTCAGATGATTATTGGTTATGAAGAAGTTTTTTCATGGATTCCTTCCCATGGGAAATTTTTTTCCCAGTGTAATGGTTTTGCTTGGTTACGTTTTCCTTAGGATCTCGAATGTGGCAGTTTCTCCCTCACATAAACAAATATTGCTGCTTTGCAAATGACATAATAAGGATATTTTATTACTGCTGCGAAAAAAAAAAAAAAGGTGTAATCTGACATTTTGCTTTATATGTCCACTCTAACTTTGGCCATCAGGTATGATATAAGCAGAAGATACTAAACAGGAAGCTGCATTGAACTTTGACTATTTGATACAAGCTTACTGTCTGCTCATGTTCATGCAAATCACCCTCTACAGTGAGGTCGTAATAAGAGAGAGACCTAACAAAGTTTACTTGCATCATATGAAGTTCAGAATACTGTTTGCATATTGTGGGGGTTTTAACTTGCTTATGTCTCCTGTTGTAGAGAGATTTGTTTTTTACAAGCCAATCCTTTTCTTCTTGATTCCTCTTATGTTCATTGAATAACTAGCACCGCTTGCACTTGTCATCTGGTTTAGTCTCACTGTGTGTTGCTATGGCACATTCCAAATATTAGGGACCTGCGTTATAACAAAGCCCAAGGCGCTATGTGGTTTCCAGTCACAGAGCACAACAATTGGAAAAATATGATCTCAGAACCCAAGAGACTGTCACAGAGCTCAAAACATTACAACACACCGTATATATATTTTACAATGGATATGGGTGTATTACTGAATGAGGATGCTGTTTACCTGATCTATCAGATGACAGGCTCAGTTCAAGACCAGACATGTTTTCAGACTATTCTGCTATTTCTTCAAATGTAATTTCTGTGAATTTTACTTTCTTGCTTTCACTGGGCCATACTCACACCTGTTTCCTTTTTGCCTACTTTTTGTTATACCTTGCATTCATAAAGAAGTAAGAGTACATGAAATCTAAAAAAACCTCTTTAGGGATTTCTTCTCCGAAGACAGACAACCACAAGACTTAACTCAGTACTGTATATGCTTCTTGTATTTTCAAGAAATGAAGAAAGGGCCAATGCTAAGACAAAGCAGCAAATAACATAATTGAAAAAAAAATATATATATATATATTACCCTGGACCTGTGGTTTATGTGGAATTTTTCCCTCTACAATTATCAAACTTTGCTTTTCATCCTCTTCTTTCTAGGAAGCATCTCCATCAGAGCTAAAGAGATCATTTAACTCAGCCTTTCTACCATGTTGTCACTACCTGTTAACTTCAGGGTGGCAGTGTACAGAAGGACTGTGGGTGAGGTAACGGTAACAAGTGACTGAAACAAAGGAGCTGGTAAGCCAGCAAAAATAAAGGAAAAAGAGCAAGAGGGCACTTTTTTCATACAACTTGCAGCTGTGCTGTAGAATGAGAGTCTGCGTCCTGTACCTTCACAGGTCAACCAACTTTAGTGAGATGAACAAGAAGCTGTAACATTCATTTTGTCCCTATTGTCATAGCAGAATTTAGCTTGAAATTTCCTCATGTTCACAGAAGCTTTCCATGAAGATAACAAAGAAAGCTCAGTGCTGTCCTTAATGCAAAACTTGCCAAGGACATGTAAAATGAGGTTTTAGAAACAAATGACTCATAGTTTTAAACTTCCCAGTCTTTTGAGAGTGTTAGTAAGATCTACTCATTACTATATGTCAGCTCCAGGAGTGATACAGTTAACACAGCCTGAACAAACCTGTTTGTTCTGGGGTTAATACCAAAGCTTTAAGGCATTTATATCTCCTTTTTTTTCATGGGATTTGAGGCATGCAGTTTGAGTCTCAGAAACATCTGAAGCAGTTGTGGCCACCAGTGCACATGCAGCTGCTATCCCTAGGGGCTGGCAAAAGGAAACCACTTCAGAATGAGTGGTTTTCCTGTCTATGCAATATTTATCAGCCTCTTTCAAAACGTAACTAGTTCCTTTTAGCTGTTACAATAGCCAACATCGTGATGGTCATACCTGAGATCTAGGATAAACCCAAAGCCATGATTCATTGGAATAAACTTGGAAATCAGTCACTTATACAGAGCATCTGCATAGCAGTATCTTGCTGATTCACATTCCTCTTCTCTACTTCCTTCTACGTGAGTCCACCTGCCTTCATTGGGATTTCTGTGGAGTAGGCAGCTTATTGCAGAATAAGTTTCAGCAGGGGGCAGGTGAAGAAGTTTTATGGAGTATTCACAAAAGTGTAGGATGCTCCATAAAAGCAAAAGAAGAGCTCACCCCAACAGTAAGAAGCACTGATCTTATTTCAAAAGGAGGTAAAAGGAAGTGAAGTCACTTGGCCATGGACTCTAAGAGGTCTGTGGCACTGCTAGAGTAGCATTAGGAAGGTTATTCATCATTCTTAGTAGGCGGGCTTGAAATTTTTCAGTGTATATTTTCATTAGAAAATTCTAATTAAGAAGTAGTATCTCACAAAATTGCACCTATATTAATGAGATAACTCTCTCAACATCATTTTTAAGTTCAGACAAATTTTCTGGTCCGTTATCAAAAATCCTGCTGAGTCAATGGCCTCTTACTTCAGGCTCACCACAGGTTTCTGCAATGTTCATGCTTCTGCCCCTGCTCTGCTTGTTGCTTTCAGTTTTCTAGCCGTGTTTCCTATCAGTTGTTCTGGAAAAAGTCACTCATTTCCTTTTTTTTTTTTTTCCCTTAACAATAGAGACATGTAGATTACCCCCTTCTCAGGTGTGGGTGTCCCTATTTGCTGTGGGTGCCCCAGCTTTACCTATATTCTTGCTCCTCCCTACACCTAAGTCCTTGCAGACAGTAAAGAATTACAGAAGCCAGTATGAACAGAGAGACAACATGCTTTTGTTTTTTTTTTTAAGCTCCTTGCTACACTGATGTGGTCATGTTGTTTTAGGTCAAAGCACAACCGTGAGAAAGTTGCAAACATCTGTGAGAGAAGAAGTAAATTCACTCAGTTTGTCTGCCTCTCTTATAAAACCTGGGACACGAGCTTTCATCCAGTACTATAGACACATAGGCTACTGCTGTTTTGGACACCTACATAAGTAAAGGGGCATGTACAAACCTATTGTGATATCTTTCTCCATTCCAAGGTGCTGATCACGGGTAGACATGGGTCTTCAAGGCCTGGGAATAACAGGAGTTAGTTTCAGCACAACAGAGCTGGAGGAGGGGCAGTCAGTGCTGGATAGTGATAAACAATTAGTGTAACTTATTTAGCATAGAGTTCTGGCTAGTTGTTGACAATTTTTTATATATATGTACATTTTACATAATGGAAAGAGAGGAAAAGTATTTTTTTTATTCTTGACTAGACCTTTAAGTGAAATATGAAAGGAGTCATAGCAAAGAGGTTTGGGCTTTGGACATTGTGTTCTTGGACATACTGATCTTAAATCCCAACATATACCTGTCTACATTTGTAATATAAAGATGTAGTTTGTGAATTCCTGGAGCATCTGTTGATGTGATAACAAAGGACCCCCTGTGACTACTGTGACCTACTGTGACTACTCCAGGTTTAGGAAAAAACCCAACCAAACAAAAAGCACAAACCCCATATGATGTTACATTCTTTGGGCCTTTGGGCCTTGGACCTGCAAAAGTTGAATTCAGTTGCTTTTCAATCAAATTCCTCCTTAAATTATATTATCTTTGAAGTTTTGTGAAGAAGCAAACATCCAAAAGTGGAAATTCTTATACAAACAGGGTCATAGATTGTACATATAGTAGTAGGCTCAAATTAGCTAGGCTTTGGGGGGTCCCATTGTCATGCATGAGGCTGCATTATCATCTCAGATCCCATCCTGTTTTCAAAGAGATTTTGTCAAATGCTTTGCATAGCCTTTAGCTTTATTGACTCTTTGGAAATTACTTTAACATTAAACATCAACACAACTAAAGAAAAATTACATGGAGCTACTTACAGAAACCTACAGATAGATGCTTGCCAGCCTTTGCCAAACATTGTTATATTTGACTTTGTCTAGTTCCAGTTTTGAGCAGAAGTGTTGAAGGATGTTACTTGCCTGTAAGATGAGGTTTTGATCCTAATTGGCACTTTTTAGTATGGAATAGCCTCCTTCTGGTAACGTGCTAATATGTGAATTTTAGTCCTCCTTTATACTTCTGCTTTTTTTTTTTTCTTTGTCACAAACAGTTGCCTGCTGTTCCTGTTGTTTCTCTTTTGACTTATATATAGAAAACATCAATTAGTAGTATTCTACAACCTGTTGAGTTCACTCTCCTATCAAGTTCACTAGATGCAGCCATGCACCCGACTTAAGTATCAAAGCAGATTAATGACATTTAGATTTGGTGAAAACATGGCCTTGCGGAGGCATGAAAGAGGAAAGCAAATCAACTTGTCATCTCAAAACAATGCAAGGAGTTCAAACATGTATATTTTGAACTCAAAAAATTTTTCTCTGTTTTTATTTGGCTTATAGCTATTGGGTTATAGATAATGTTTCATTGTATCAGCTAGACACAACTTCTGAAGATCACACTGCGTGTATGATACTAGAATATTAGATTGACAGATATGAAGCGTAGTGCTTCAATGGATCTCAATCTGTACATTGGTCACATATCAGCAGTATTTACTGCTACAGCAGTGAGAACAGTACACGGCAGAGAACAGAGAAGGAAGTAGATCAAATGTTAGGGACAAAAATAGCTGAGAAGTCATGTCAGAATGATTGGAAGATAGGGCATGGGTTTTTTTGGTGTTGAAGAGTGTATAAAATGAAGGCGGTTTCCCACCACCAAAAAGTGGTGATCTGTCTAAATAAGTTTCATTGCCAGCAATATCAAGGGTCTTGTGGTTATGGCATGACACTTAGCAAACTCAGTCTAATTTCTGGGTCTGCCATGGATTTCCTGTGTGAGTTAGAGCAAAACTTAGTTTTTCTGGGTTCATATCAGTCGCCAGTACATAGGTGTCTACTTCTATATTCTATATGAGACGTAGTAGGGTATCTGGAAAGTCTAGGAAGCACTGGCAAGTATGACACAGGACCCTGTGGTCTTCTGAGGTGATGAATGAAGATCAGGTGATACAAGAGAGGATGTCAGATTATATCCCTATGTGTGGGCAACTAAATCAACTAAATTGAATTTCTTTTTTGACACCTGTAAAATGAGGGAAGGAGTAATTGTTTCTTACTCCATTTTGTTTCTGTCCTCCCTACTGAGACTGTAAAATAAGCTTTTCAGAAGCTATCCATGATATAAAGAGGCTGTGTGACCTTAAGATTTCAGCAGTCTTTTCCTGAGCATTCACAAAAATAAATCAATCTCTTAAGGAATAGGAGAGAGAAAAAACAAATCTGTCAACCTTGTTATTGTTAACAGAGGTTTGAAAGGCAGGATAGTAATGTTATATTAAAAAAAAATCAAATTTAGTGTAGCAGGATGTGAGCATGGGCTGTCACTTTACTCACTTAAAGGAGAGATAATTATTTGAAGTTCTTTTAAAAATTTTCAAATTAAGCTTTATTAGTAGCATAAAAAGAGATCCTTTTCTTCTGACTTAGTCACGATTTGGTGTTCTTGGTCAGTACAGTGAGAGGTTTTGTCCTGTTTCCATCTGCTTTAGACACCAGAAGGCTAAAGTGCTGTGCTCTGCCTTTTACAAGCATTGAACACCTCTTCTGCAAACCGCAGAGTTTGGGTGGCATAACGAGGGAGTGAGTCTCAGCCCTCAACCTTGTAAATCATTGCAAGGAAGGCAGAACCTACAGTCATTCCTATACATGAATGAAAAAGTAGAAAGTACTTACACCTGTTTTGGCCACTAATAAGCTAAGTGACAAGAAAAGAAGTCAGAAGAAAGGATTTGTATGGGATTTAGCAAAGGTGCTGGAGGTCCTACAACCTACAATCTAGGATCAACCTAAATCCAGAAATAAAAGGAGATCATGTATAATGAACCTTGGCACAGTATCAAGTGAGCAAAGACTAATTTTGAGTTTTATTATCACAATGTTAGGATTTCTACACTTCGCATTATTAAAATAGAATATCAGAGGTCCTGACTGTCCTCTGCCTACATAGCTTTTTTTTAATTTCATCATGAGATTAGAAATATCAAGTGAAATGAGTAACACGTGTCCTGACTGATTAGTCAGTCTTTTAAAACGGAAGCAGAAGACTTCCACCCAGAAACACGCTACAGAGGAGACCAAACATAAAAAAGGAAATTGGGGACAAGTAGTCTGAAAAACTGCGTTTGAGACATACGTCCCACATAACCACACGCTCTTGCCAGACAGACCCAAATCTGGTCTTACGTACTGTCTCCTCATATGAAGAAGTCAACATGCTTAATAGAGCGTCACTACATCTTTTGGTGATACTTTTTTCAATTATGCTATGGGTCATTTTTAAAAGAAAAAAAAAAAGGGTATTCTTCTGTATACTTATAGTGAGATGGGTTGTAGTTCATGCTAGATATTAAAGGAATTAGAATGTGTATTTTCTGAATATGTAGTTCAATTTTTAATGAAAATAGCATTCCCTGATTGACTTTAGCAAATATTACAACAGTTAATACTGAGGAAAACATGCTCTAACATACTTTAAAGACCTGATCAAATGAATTTTCAACTAAGTTGTTCTAGAATTTGGATAAAAATAAATAATTTCCAGAAAAAAAGAAATGAGACACCAAATACACTGCAGTATCAGTTCTTGGACTTCAAAATGAATGCCTCCCTCCTGAATTTCTCCAGTCTTCCTCCCCACAGAATTACTGAAAGGTTAAAAATAGATTTTCACCAATTCAAAAAGGCCTCAGTTTTTCTCTCCTTTCTCTCTCAATATGGTATTTGCCATGTACCAAACCTCTTTGCTATCTAGGGAAGGGTATAAAGCATTTCCTGTACGCACAGTTGCACAGGCAGACTTGCAGAAGTACCTGTGAGCACTTCTGATAGCATAGATGGCTGAGAAAAGAGAAAAGCTGATACGGATTTTGATCTTATTAACATGTCCATAGACACTATTAACTTTATTAACTATTGCCTTGGACCAAGACTACGTAAAGGCTTAAAGAGCATGTCAAATAGACATTGCTGATGGGTTTTTTTTTTAATTAGACACAATGCAGATGAGACTCTCCTGGTTAATAGAACTATGACTCCATTTATAGGTGAACTTAAAATTACGTGTATGTATTCAAATGCATTCCCTTCCTTATTGAATGCACTATAATCTCATCATCTTTATATAGTTTTATATTAAACCCATAGTCTAATTTCTCAGCTCAGTTAATAAGGGGAAGATAAAGTCTCTAAATATCTTGGTACTACGACTTCATTATGTTCCTGTGGTTGTTCAGCCCTCTGGCCTTCAACTGACTTCACTGGGATCTGCAAAAATGTAACTCTAGGAATGCTCCTTAATCAAGTTCATTATTCAATGGAGTGATTTAGAAGTCCTTATAAATCCTGTTGACAATGAAACAATGCAACTGCGAGAAGCTTAAGACTGTTTCTAGCTGTTAATAGCAAGTAGTGTATATCACAGAATAGATGTCCAACAGCCAGGGTGTTCTGCGTTTTCTCTTTTTGAGTATTATTTGATTAATGTTAGTACACTGGGCTTGTCCTAGAAGAGATTTATTGATGGAAAAAGATAACAGGCACAATCCTACAGTTTCATGTGCCTCAAATAATAATAAAACAATTCTGCTGATTCATGAGGTTTATAGTAGGCCCTACAGTAATTGCAGGTTTCAGATCACAGAGGTAATGATAAGATTATAAAGGGTTTAAATATATTCAGATATTTTAAACCTCCAAAAGACTTTGATGACTTAGTTTGACCTGCTGCAAAATAAAGCCTTTAGAACCTTATGCAAGTAAAACGTTCTTTAGAATGCTTTCCAATTTGGATTTAAAGTCTCAATATAAGTGTAACAAAATCATAGAGTAGTTTGGGTTGGAGAGGACCTTTACAGGTCATCTAGTCCAAACCCCTGCAACGAGCAAGGATGTCTTTAAATAGAATGTGTCTTAGCATGGTGTTGTCATTAAAAGTTGTGTCTGAATTTGTCTTACTTTTGGATTTTTATTTTAATTATAGGCCGTAATGAATTTATTTAATGATTTGTTGCTTGACAAATTAAACAGATTGAAATTTCTTTCTTCTTTTACTAGTAAGGAGATTCCTAGACCTCAATTCTCATTCTTTTTATAAGCCTTTTAAATATGGAAACATGGAAATCAAAATTTGGTATGGGATGGTGTTTATGGTCCACTTCATATGCAAGGACCATAATACCTCTCTGTATGAATAATCAAAACACAAAATTAACTTCCTAATCACATTTGGAATGCAGAAAATATTTGTATGTGTATATAATATGCAATTTTAATATAACATAGATTTTTGGTCTGGTATCCACGTACTACAGCTGGTGTGTGAACAGCTCCTGAATTAGAAAGAATGCAGTTTTGTACATGAAGATCAGGAATAGTTCCATTTTTAATTCTGCAGGCTTCTTTTCAAAGGAAGCTGCAGTTTAATTATACTCAGCATATGCGTATGTTGATTGCTGTTTGGAGATGGGCCCATCAACTTTTTCAGCATCTGGAGACTTTACAAGGTAGCACATATTTTTTGAAATAATTTTTAACAAACTGAAAATGTCTAACTGATATTTTTTCAAAAAGGACAGTATTTATTTTAAGTCAAAGTTGAAAAGAAGACTTCTCAATTCTTAATACTTCTTTAAATAAGAAATCCCTTGTCCTGATTTTTCAGACATATAGTGCAGGCTCTTGTTAATTTGTGATGGGGGACCACATAAGTGTTGTCATTCTCTGGTGTCATCAAATCTTACGGAATATGACATCATGGAAGTACAGCTATAATCAGAAATGATTACATACATTTCAAAACACCTTCCCCATCCAAGCAACCAGAAAATGTGAGCCAGTGGGCTAAATATAGGTGTATACTGTCACTGTAGATACCCTAAAATATTGAAGGTCTAGGGCTGTCAACTATGATATTGAACCTGCAGATCTCTGCCCTTCTGAAAAAGCAACTAAGGGCAAGTAGGATCCCCTTCATCGTGTAAAATAGAACTAAATATCTTTATATAAAACTTAAATCTATCCCTGAATATTTTGGTAAGTAAAATAGGGTGATGGTTGTAATCTTTTTAATCTAAGACTTAGCCTTCATATTGGTGCTCCATGTCTTAACTATTATTATCCTACAATTCTGGCTGAATTTGAATGCTATTGACTCTTCCTTTTTGTAAGCCTTTGCCCAATGAAATCTAAAGACTGAACAGCCTCTTTTATCAGAGCAGAACAGCAGATAAATCTCTGTGTATGTATAAAGCCTTGCTGTCCCCTGCTGGTAACTAAAGTAAACTTTAATTTTTTCAAACACCTTTTACAGGGTCTTGGCTGAGCCTACTTTCCTGCAAACTGTGGTTCTTTTTTGTCCCTTTAAAATTTGGTAAAGTTTTTGTTTGTTTTATTTTCGTAACTGTGCTTGAGTGATTTGGGTCCTTGAGGCAGAGTCCTCAAAGCCAGTGGTTCTGCCAGTGCCTCCTACTGTATATAACTGGGTAAACAGGATTGAAACCAGGTGTCTGTTCCTGGATTGATCTGCTCTTCATAAAGAATGAGATTTTTCATAAAGAGAGATTAATGAATTACTAAACTTGTTTCTCAAGAAAATGAAGCCTAGTTAGCATGTTGTCTTCCTTCTGCCTGGCCACTGTGCTCAAGAACACTTTAAGATTTGAGACAGTTGTAACTGAACTTGATAGAGGGGTATGGGTACAGTCCTTCTGGCTTTGTGGAACTGGTGACTGGGTAGAGGAGGCTGGGTTTGATACACTGCTGACAAACATCATGCAGTGTCTCCAAACTACGTGCTGTTTCTGCTGCTCCTTGCTTTGCCAGTGGTCTACAGGCAGTGGGAGGCAGAAGGAATGAAAGTAAAGGTTATGGGTGTAAGAAATGGAGTCTTATGTAAGACTGGGGTAGTAGGCAACATCAGGGCGAGACTTTGTGATATTGAGAGCAGAAGACACAAGTTTCCGTTAGGAAAACAGGCTTCACTGATTCCAGTGTTCTTACCATGACTTCTTAAAAAGATGCTGCCTCAAATGCTACTGCTAGATTTTTACTTCCCAGTCTAAGGAGATGTCTTTGAGCAAGAAAGGGGTTTGTGTACCAGACTTGGTCAGGATGGGCAGCTCAGGAGTGGCAAGAAGGGGGAACACAGCAGGCTGACTCAGGCTGACTCAGGCATTTATTAATAGGTGGGCATGTTGGCAGATACTTTCCATGCAAGTCACCACCTTCTTTCTGGGGTGGGTTTTTTTTTTCTTTTTGGGGGAGGGGTGTGTGTTTTTCTTTTTAGATGGCCCTTAAAACCGGCTGTTGTGGAAATATCACATCTATACATCTATATATAACTGAAGAGGCTCAAGTGTGGGCCAGAGTGCTATCTCCATCCTCCTCCCACAAGTCAGACAAACTAAGAAAAGGCACGCAAGGCCACAAAGTTCGTCCCCACGCCGAGTAGCATTTAGTCTTCTGTGGGTGGAGAGACAGAGGCAGGGCATCACATCATCAGGACCTCAAAAACCAAAATACTCCAAATTAAGAAAGAAGGCAAGAGGGGGGAATGAGAAGTGGGGACAAAGGGTCTGGGTTAAAAAAAAAAAAACCCACATAGATTTCAACTTCCTACAGAAGAACTGAAACTACTGCTTTTGCAGAAGAGCCTACACTAGCCAGACAGACAATCCTCAATCCCAAGATAAGCAGTATCTGGAGTGAGGGAGACTTGAGATATGTTTCCTATGCTCTGCATGTGCCTCCATACATCCCAACTTAGCTTGTTAATCACTGGTTATTTTCAAGACACAGAGGAAATGTTGTGGTGATGAAGAAAAAAGATTTATTTTTTCCTTCTTCTTCTTTCCTTTCCAACCTTGTCCTGAGAAAATTTCCTGATAACCCTTTTGAAATATGTATTTTTTGTTAGAAAATCTGGGGATTCACTCGGGATTTTCCCATCAGAACACTTTTGATGAAAAATCTTGGCCAAATTTAATCACCTGACATAGAAACAAAGATTTGTAGGCTATTCTTTTTTATGTTGATTGTAAGATCTGAACTTGAAAGGGTCTTGCATACAAAACTGAGGAATGAGGTACAAATAAGTTGAGAGCAAAAACGTTTGCTGTTGTAGGCATTATTCTGCCTGTATTGAAGCAAAAACACAACAACAAAACAAAAGCACAACAAAAGGATCAACTTTGTGATCAAACCCTTACCACTAATTGTATAACTGCAGGAACACAAATGAATTTAATTTTCACCTTCATCTTCTTGCTGTTAGGTCCTGACCAGATTGTTGGTCTAAACTGATTTCTAAGATGGTTTCAGAAGAAATCTGTATTTCTGTTTTGCTTCCACTATGTTCTCCTTAGGCAGTCATACCCATGTTTTCTCATAATGTTCCTTCTCTTCCTCAGTGGGGCACTTGATTTTCTGCTCACCATCTTTGAGGTGAGCATATGTTTAAATACTTTCAGAACTGGCCTTCTTTCTTGGAGAGATGACATGTAACGTGGTTTATCACAAGTATACAGCATAAAATGGTAAATAGGGACTTAGTGTGTTAAGGTTAAAGAAATTGTTTAAGAAACTTTCCTTTAATTAGCTCTATATATCTTTACTTTCTGCGTCTTCCCTTGTCATGAGTTACGACTTATTTAATATAACATCAAGGCATGGGCTACAGCTACTATAAATGATGAATATTTGCAAAGATTATTTGACAGGTTACAATCAACATTGCCTTATAGAGTATTCATGAGAAAGTTTGGAAAACAAATGTTCCAGGTGCATAAGTGCCTACTTAGTGCAAAAACGTTTTATGACATCAATAGGGTGTGACACTCACTGGTAACACAGTAGTGTGCTCTCCTAAAGGGTAGTTTTTTAAAAAGAAGAAAATAGTATCCATCCACCTGCTTCAGGAGAAAGTATTTATACTCCTCTGATCACCAAGCGGGCACTCTTCTGTGATGTTTTTTAGTCTTAGTCTGAGAGAGAGAGCTAATGCAGGTGTTTGGGTTGGAAAGATGAGAAAGTGTGACAGGAAGATATCTAAACAGAGATTGTTCTTGAGAGGGTGTAATAGCCTTTGCTTACATTTTCAATTGCTTTTTTTTACCCTTGTGCTTTCTCTTCAGCTTGACCCAAAGATCTCATCTTTTGGCATTTTCATATTTCATTGCAAACCTTAATCAAGGTGTAAATCATAATCACAGTGCTTTTCCCTTTGGAATTCAACAGGAAACTAGAAAGCAGGATGCTGGAGGAGAACTAGACCTCACAGAGCCAAAAGCCCTTGTTTCAAATTGGCTCATTTGTGCCTAATTTCTGTGCCAGTTTTTAATATTTTTTACACTAAGTTGATGCTTAGTGAACAAAACAGGAGCATGTATGAGCTCAAGCTGGAATGTGGCAAGCTGCTTCAAGTGTGAAGCATTAGTTTGAAGAAACACAGAGCTTCCTCATACACACAATAAGCAACCTGTTAACTACCATTTTCAAACAAGAGAAGTTCTCCTTCCTGCTCTGTGTTTTCAAATCAGTCAAAGCTGTAAGAGACAAATTTGTACCTAAACTTCAATACCCTGAGATGCACCTAAATCAAAGCACAAAGTCTAAACAGATGGTACGTCTTGTTTAAGAGCAAGAACCTAATTTCCTGCAATGATGTAGAAAGGAGGATGGAGATGACCATAGGAGAGGCAGACCAAAAGGTCTTTTAAACAGTACTGTTTTTTACACTTCAGTGTCTCTAAAACGATTCAAAATCAGAAGAGTGCAGAGGGACTAATTAGCTACTGGCCCAGCCAAGTCTTCTAAAACAAATGCTTTTTCAGTCTGATGTCTCTAATCCACACAGAAATCCGGAGACTGCTTTCTTCCCAGAAGTTCATCTTTACCATGGCAGCTCAGTTACATACCTATTTGCCTTCCACAGTCTTCACTGTCTTCCTCTAATCTTAATGTCATGAGAGTAGAAGCTGCTGTCTTCCCTGTGTCTACCTTTCCAAACCTCTTAGTGACTTCCTTCTCTTTGCAGATCTGTGAGACATGAGGGACAACCTGGGCTCCTCCATATCTGTTAGTTCTCTCTTGTATTGCTGATGGCATCCTGCTCTCAGCAGCATCCTGAGCTTGCACAGACAGGAATGCAGTTACAGGAGCTGTCAATCAGTCCTACTTGACAGATCTACCTGGTGGCTTCTCTCATAGCGATGCTTCAAAAGAGGTTTGGTTCCATTTGTGGAGCCCAGAGTTGGAAACGCTGTCACTGATCTGTCAGCCTCAATAAAGGCAGGAAATTTCCTTCTTTGTGTTTTTGCTTCCAAACTTTAACAGTAGTTGAGTACATGCAAGACTCTAGACTGAGGAGATTCAATAGGGGAGTTCTTATATTCAAAGTCATTTTCTAATAGTGTTATGTCACTGATGTCTGTCTTCCACTGGAATACATTTGAAATTTACTTCAAATATTCTATAACACAGAGACCCATAAAGTATTCTAATGGCTAGGAGAATGAAGATGGTTCTGAACACACCTCAAAACTCAAATCAGAGCAAATGCTTGTTATTCTAATTTCTTTTTTAAAGTAGTCATTCACAATCTTAATGCCGACAGTGCTATCTAAAGAACTGCCACAAGGTGGTACCACAGTATTTTGTTAGATGTTGAATTTACCGCATGAAAACAACTATTTTCTTCATATAGGTGTGATGTAAAATACATGTGGATGCAAAACATGTTTTTATTTTAATATAATGCACATTAGTGCTGCAGAAGTACTGTTGGCATAACTTTGAATTGCTCCTGTAAAGGCCCTAGCAGTTGGGTCTGTCAGCCAACACTTATTCAAGAGGACACTGACATTTGCAACGTGCTTTCCTGCCATAATTACTCAAGATATATTGCTTAGGTGCTGAAAATTAAGCAGATCAAACATTTTCCTAAACTACTGCCTAAAGATGCAATTAATCTTGATGTCTGTCTTGATTTGTCACTTTCCTTCTCACATATGTTCGCCTTGGTAATGTTTTCTAGTTCTTTGGTAAGGACAGCTGTACCTGAATAATATACAGACATTTCCCTGAAAATGCCAGGATACTTAGGAGCCAAGGGAAAAAGAAACCTGAACAGTTTTGCTGAATAGGAGCTGAGCACCAATTTTGTGTTCAGTGTCTGCTGTAGTGCAGTGTCTGGCTGAAGTAATTACAGGCAGAAAAGAATTATTTAGTGGTAAAGCCATACCAGTGAGGATTTCTTCTCTGGTTCATTATATATTTATTATTCTAGTGAGTATCCCATCTTATGGGAATTGTGTCTTTTCCCTCAGAATAAACAAAGAAAAATTCCTAATAAGGCCTCAATCTGAATTGTGTAGATGCAATCCCATCACAGTTTCCTTGAATCATGCTCCACCTCTTCTGGTTTTCTGCTGCTATAACACACATGGTTTACATCTCCTTGACTGAGACACTGTATTTATGCTCATCTTTTTAATGTTTCTTCGTAAATCAAACATTTCCTAGTCACTGAATTCCTGCCAATTCACTCAAATCTTTCGGCTAAATGAGGTGCCTCCGATGTCAAAATGCCAATGTATGAAAATTTTGGAGAGGAACAGTTCTCTGCCCTGTGACTATTGATAGTATTTTGAAAAAGAACTGAGCCCTAAATAAGTTCCAGCTGTAACTTTCAAGACATGTACTGAATTTCAGGACTGCATTTGCACCTGTACATTCAGATCCATGTGTACTGCCTTCAGTCTTTAAAGCAAAATTCAGTGGAGCAGAATGCCCTTGGAATTGATCTCTATAGTCCCCATTGTAGCCAAAGCTTAAAGGATCATTGTACAAATATTATCTCGGTTGAGATCTTTGAAAGCTGATTTTGATAAGAGATAATCTATACACCTAAATAAAAAACCTTTTATACCAAGGTAAGCAATCTTCTTCAACAATATTTCTAGATATCATCCACCCAATTGGTTGCATTTCAGGCTGTCTTCCCTTAAATATATTAGTGACTATATTATGAAGCTGAATCTCATTAATTTTTTTCTGTCGTTATTCTGCTGCCTCTGTGCAGTTTCTCTGCAATTACATTGTGCTACCTCCCTTTTCGATGCCTGCAGATTTGATTTGCATATGAATTTCCCTTGCCTTTATACAATTTAAGAACTTAAAGGGCGATCTCTAATGGGCTGTAACTTCTTCATAGAATGGTCCAGGCCATTCTGTGGTCCCAGAGACGGACCTCTAGGGTCATCTAGTCTGACCTCCATTTTCTTTCTCTTTTCGTATGAACTGCCAACAAAAGTTCTATTCCTGGGACCATTTTAAATACATCTTTAACATGAAAGTAAATAATAACACCAAAATAATATTGACATCTATTATAAAAGTAAAACATGAGATACAATTATTTGAAAAAATACAAACAGATAATTACATGGTGTATACTGCAATGCTACTGTAAGCAACAACTCATAGGAAATGTCTGATGGACTTCGGTTACCAATGCATAAAAAGCTAATTTCACAGTGGACAGTAAAGTATGAATTAATTCACATTTCTGTCCATTCTAAAAGGAAACCCACCAAACAAAGCATTTGTTTAAGAAAGCAACAGAATGTTATCTTCATAATTATTAAATCTAGAGACAGAGTTGATCTGAAACTGCATTTTTAGGGTATAAAGTACTTAATGTTGGTAGGCATTCTTTTGTACTAATGCACTTCACAGAAACCTGTAGAGGTTTCTAGGGGCCCAGAGGAACATTTTTGAGACTGGAATCCTCCACCTCTGTCCTCCTTTACCATTCCTGTAATTCTAATTTAAGTTCAGAATACAGACTTATTATCTAGTCATGTGTGGCAAAATAAAAACTGAGTCCTAATAAAAATGCAAAAATGTTAGAAAAAGATTGGATAGCTACTATTAAAAAAGGTCTGCAAGCAGGAAGCATATTTTTAAAATAGCTAAATCTCCTGTTTTAAAAATTATGCAAAAATGTATTCCCAACAACAGAATTCAGCTCCAATGTGATATGTCATTGTCACTGCAGAGATCTACATAAAGTACGAGAATAACTGAAAAATGGCATAAATATCAGCAAGCATGAAGTGTGATCCAGGTACAGTTTAGTCTAATAATTCCTGACTCAGAATATAGAATTTCCAATACTGACTCATTATCAACAGTGGAAAAGGTTTGATACTGTAAAAAGGTGTCAGTATTAATGAGTCTGTTTAGTCTGGAGTATGTTATACTTACCATGCAACATGAAAACATACCATGTCACACCCTCCCTTTCCTCCCCCCCTTTATGCCATTTAACAAGCCACATTTTTCATATTATTCCCCTAAAAGGCTTGGCCCTGGTAAGAAACTCAATAAATGAAAGAGCTTTCCTCTACTGCTGTTTTGTCTCATTACAACAGGCAAAATTATTGCATTTAGATCAAAATCCAGCCAATTTGTTCTGGAAATTAAATTCAAATCAATTTGAAACTACTTATACTGAATAGTTGGCTGGTGGTGCTTCAAGCCAAGTGATAGCATTGTACAAACTTAGAATGGACTTGAAGGGAAGTTCCTTCATGGTGAGGAGCTTGCTAAAAGACCAGGTAGACAGAGTGCAGAACTTCGTAAAATCTTAGCAATACAAGCAGCAGTGCCGCAGTGTCCGTCCGTGGCATTTTATCTGCGATCTCCTAGCTTATGTAGTGTCATTTTACAGCGTCAAGAGCATTTCAGACATTTTCTGTTGTCAGCCTGCTCAGCCTGAATTTGCCTATGCTTCTTCTGTATTGAATATAATGTTTTAAATAACAAACTAGTTCAACCTTTCAAAGGAGCTTCCCCTGTTATATTATGTCAACTTTATTGAATTTGCAATATTCATACTTATTTACATTCTTTCTCTTATCTTTTTAGAAGCAAATGCCCCTTGAGCTCTGGATATTGGATATTAGCTTAGGTTAGTGGCAGAAATCCCTATAACTAAATCAGAACTATTAATAACATTATCTATGTGTAGTGGTAGTGTAAAGATTAGAAACTCTGTAGCCTTTGGATAACATAGTACAATTACTCTGTATTTCAGAAAAAGATAATACATTTTTAATGAGAGAGTATTTTTGTTACTGGAATTCGGTGAAGAATTGAAAGGTGAACACAGTGCAACTCACTGAAGAAACTTCAGCCTAGGGAGGGTTGACCAGTGCTGGAGACTGAGTTGGGTAATCTCTCTGTGTCCTGCCTTGCTGTATTCCCCGTGCTATGCAGGCATGGAGATGTTGCCACCATCACAGATAAGAATAAGAAGGTTTTTATCCAAAATACTAAAACATACGTCTTCATGATTTCGCCTCTTCCTGCATTCTTCTCTCTTCTAAAACATAGTATTTAGAAGACAGCATAGTACACCTGAAATTATTCAAAAAACATAACTTCTTTAAGGATTTTTTTTCCCCTTTCTTTTCTGGTTTATGAACCTTTATGTTATAACCACTGTATTAACAAAAAATAGTTTCCCTAAAGCTTTTACAGGGTACATGCTGTTGTTTGCCTTTTGACTGTTATGCATAGTAGGGAAACTATTCCTAGAACTAAAAATAACCTACACGCAAACCTAAATGGAAACAGATATGGATTGAGAGACAAATCCAGTCCTACTCATTTTATATGCAAATAACTAAACCCATGTTATACAGGAAAAAAAATAAATAATACAATGCAGTGTGTCATTTAAGACAAAGAAATGATAACATGGCAGCTAGAAACTATAGCAACAAAATAAGAAAATAAAGCATGGAATCATGTGCTCTAGTATCGTCTCATTTTTCTTGCTAAAGATCAAAGCATCCAGGGACTTCTCTGGAGTGTGTAAGAATACATTGAGTCAATTTTGAAAGGCCTAGTATTATAGCAGTTGAAAAGCTGGGAAATAATGGAAAAGAAACTTTTCTAGGGTGTATTTTCTTTCAAAATGAACAGCTTAAGAATATTTCAAGTACAGCTTTTAGCGATAATTATAGCATCACTTGTCAGTTTTCAAAATACTTTCCTTTACTAAATGAGTACTTCAAATTATGTTATTTCAAAATTACAATATCAAATGATTGTAGTGAAGAGACAGAATATGATGGTTTACTTACTGAATGAGGGTGAATATGCATGGCTAAATTGAGTAATTTTCATTACTCAATTTCATTTTTTCCTTAACAAACATGGGCTGCTTCTTGAGCTATGTGAGACCTTTAACCAGTGTCAACAAATGTGGCCATGCTTCTTTCCATGGAATTTTTCCCCTTATTTTTCAGTGTGCTAGAAGACAGAAAGTATGCTTCACTTTTCAGACCCATAATGTGCTTTAAAATTCCACCAGCCACACAAAGCGTAATTGTTACTCAGAAATACAGATGTTATACTGATTTCATTCTTTGATCTACCCGCCCATTCTTTGTAGGAGCCAAATTATATATGGTAGGTTTCCCTTTCTTAAACATAGCAGTAAAGCCCAGATGTAGCAGGTAGTCTTTACCAAAATTGAGGGTATCTTTCTGGTAAAACACAGCTAGTTTTGGCATCTAGTCTTCAAAACTTCTGGATATTTTATTTTATAGTTCAGATAGTGGGTTGTATTTTCTTGCTCACAGAGGTGAGCAGGGGCCTTTCCATTGGCTTATGTGCCGTCATTCACATGATTCGACACAGGCTGGAGCATTAATAAAGGTGTGTGGTGTAGACAAAAGGTAAAAATCTAAACAAAATGAGCCAGCTCTTACGTGCATATGTGAGGAAGCTGTCAAACTGAATGTTTTCTGGCAGCTGCTTGCTGGAATAGTTTGACCACACTGGTGTCATTCATGTGTGGATAAATCGCGGCAATTGTTAAAGCTGTTACTGCTTCTTTCTATGACTGAATTTCATTTCAAAAGCTGTATCCTTGAAACAACTTAACTGGGGCAATGTTGCAGTTTGATTCAGTCACTCCCCCCCTGCCCTCTGCAGTGGGATAGGGAGAAGAGGGAGAAAAATTTTAAGAACCTGATTGGATGAGATACAGAGAGTTTGATAGAACAATAACGGAAGAGAAAATTATAATAATACTGGTACAAGAGTATGCAAAATGAGCGATGTGGTGCAATTGCTCACCACCCAGTTGTTGATTGCCCATCCCATCCCGAGCAGCAATTGTGGACTTCTATCCCTTCAGCCAGTCCCAATATATATACAGAGCCTGATGCCTGTGGTATGGAGTAACCCTTTGGCTGGCTCATCCTCTCTGTGCTCCCTCTCAGCTTCTATGGCAGGTTGAAAAAAGTCCTTGAGTTAATATAAGCATTATTAGCAACAACTAAAACAACACGTGTTATCAACATTATTCTCATACTAAATCCAAAACAGCAGCTACTAGAAAGAAAACCAACTCTATTCCAGCTGAGACCAGGAAAGTGAAGAAGGGAATCTCCCATAGACATCTCATCAAGAGAGTGATCCTACATATCAAAAATAAGGCTAGTTTAAGAAGGGTACTCTTGCCCCAGTGACTGGAGAGAGCTCAGGGAGGAGAGGACAAGCAGGCTGTCAGTGTGGCATGGGGACAGGTTTCTCGGGTCTGACATCAATCACTGAAAACTGCTAATTGAAAATCCATTTTGACAACTCTGTAACCAGAGATGAATATTAGACTTGCATATTTGGGTACAAGAGCAAAGTTGTTATTCCATATGGATCAATGGGTGCAAAACTCTTCTTAAATTGTGCAGGTTCTTAGTGTAATGGTTCTCTTATTTAGCAGCTGACATTGCTTGAGGGATTCTGTGTTTGGAACTTTGTTTGGATCAAGATCAAAACAAAATTCCAGGAGATTTTTGTGCAAAGCCTGTGGTTATACATGTCTGCTCAAGTATATGTTTGCATTACAGTGTTAGCAGATAATTTTTTGACAAAACAGAAAATATGGAGTCTTTATTGCCAACATTTACAGAAATGTGTTGAATTTAATTAACCTTTCACAAGACATGAGTATGAGTCTCAAAGTCCTGTCTGCCACTGGAAATACACCTGGCTGTCTATAATTTGGGATCCTGGGCTTCAGAACAATCCTGATATCAGTTCTGTACTGAAGTCTAATTGAATTATTATATTGGTCTATGCTTATTATTTATATATTATATAACTGTATGTAAAATATATAAAGCTA
>VXBJ01001537.1:28739-97924 GCA_013400055.1 Nycticryphes semicollaris | reverse complement strand
CGTATATTATTTTATTTATTATTATATTATTGTGCCTTTGATTTTAATTCTGGGACAGTCCTGTCATGACATGAGCTTGACGGCTCTGAAGAGGTCTGTGAGTCGAGCTGCTGTCAGAGCTTTAGAATTGGCACTGTGTGCAGGAATTATTTATTTTTGTTGTTTTTCAAAATGTGGTGTCTACTTCGCATTTATTTCCATCGTTTCTATTTGATAGAATTTTTTTGTAAATCTACATTTTTGTGCTGAAAGACATTGAGTCCTTTAAAAAAAAATTCTTCTCAGAATTGCCTGGCTTAGACTTGTGAACAGATGGGGAAAAAAACCCTAAATACCCACTTTTTATTTTTCAGTAATAGCAAGTGTGAGGCTTGGAGTGCCAACATAGTTTCTAATGCAACTCTTTACGAGTGCTTTCTGCTTAGCTATAACAGTATTTCCTTACTCTTTTTATTATGGACTAGCAAAAAAAAAACCACAACAAAGCCTCCCTAAAAATTCCACCATAACTTCTGTAGGATAAATATTAATTGTTTAATATTCAGTATTAATGACACTGTAGCCTTCTCTTCTTTTTCCATCATAACCCAGAGCTGTCATTCGGGTAAATAATTCTGGTAACGTATTAGTGCCTGAGGTTCCACAGGAATAGGTTATGTCCAAACTTGTAAGAATAGTTGTGACTCGTCTCCACAAGATTTATATCCAGGTTTTTCAAATTTTAGTAGCTTTAACAATGAAGATATTAGTCTGATATTAAGTGGTTTTACTCTGAAGGATTGCACAGAAGCCTGACCATAGATCTTGCCTTCCTGGAGTGTCTGCAAGCTCTCCAAATACTGAAGGGCATAAATACATTATATTTTGATAGAAGATGGAGGTAAATTCTCAATTTCATAACTGCTGCACAACAGGTTATGTGATTGGGCCAAGCTCATGCTGGAAGCGCTTGGTGAAGCTCTGGGATTATGGCAAAGTTCAGTTTAAATCTTCTAAATCACACTTGTGTCTGGCCTTTTCCCATGTCAATTTTTTAAAGCTCTAGTGCTAGGCTGTGACCTTTTTTGGTGCTGTAGAGGTATGAAGCATCAGTTTTAGACCTAGAAAATAAAGAGAAATAAAGACTACTGGATTCCACCTTTCACACCTGGGCATTTTCAGAGTGGATCTTTAATAATGCTTTAATAATAAATTATATAAGTTTTCAGAAATTTAATTGTTAAACTTCCAAACACTTCAATATGCTGTAGATTCTTTTGTTTAATTGCATATGATATACCCAGATAGTGCTCTGAGGGTTTTAAAAATTGTGAACGTACATCCAATGATTATTAGATAGATATGAATTTATGGTGATAATATAATATAGTGATAATTTATTTAAACTGCAAAGCTTCATCTCATATTTAAGCATCTGAAGGAGATTAATTAACAAAAACGTTGAAAGGCTTGATCAACAACAAAAGCTTGAATTAACCTTGTTAGTTAAATAAAACTGACATAGTTTTAATTAGGGGGTTTATGAAAGCATTGAAACTGTTTCTTTTCCGTTGAGTGTGTGATACCTCCTAAAAGTGCAATTATTGTGCATTTCTCTTAAGACATTCTAAATTATTTGAAAATGTGTTAAAGCCATTCATGATGCATTATTATGTAATTATTTAAACGAATGTCAAATGCTAAAATGTTAAGAATGATGTTGATCTTTTGACAATAATTATGCTGTTGATCATAGATAACCAGGCAGACATCATGTGGACATGATGCTTCCTACTATTGTTTTTATATAATTATCAGAATAAGAACATGCATAATTTTTATCATGTTTGGCTATTTTATATACATTTCAATGTCGCCTTATGCTCTGCTTTCAAACAGTCAGGCACTACAGGTCCCTGGCAGCCATCTTTCTAGCACTTTCTAGCTCTGTTCATGATGGGCTTGAGTCAGAATTGTGCAAGTTTTAAAGGAGCACAGGGTGAGTTGTGGATTTCTTGATCACGCATCTATTTTCAAGGCACTTTTTCATCTTAAGGTCCCAAAAGATTGGTAGAGCAGAATGTTTTGACTTTCTGCTTGCCCTACTAAGATGGGTGAGGTGACCCCGATTCTTACATGTGGGCATTTTCTCTGCTGAAACTTGAGGATTGGGTTTGCACGAAGGGGGAATGACATGCTACATTTTTGAGTAAATGAGATCTTTTCAGCAATCCTGACTGCTGTCTTTACTGTGGCTTTAACCAGCAGAAATCCCCTGGTGCATAAAGGATAGCAAGGCTGCACTGCAGGCGGAAGCTGCAATTTTCCACTGAAGTATCGTTGTAAAATGAATGGTAACTGTGGGACTGCAAAGCAAACCCACATCCTCCTTGTAGCTCAACTTCAGCATTTGTGTGCATTTCTCTGTTAACCACTAGTACTGGAGAAGAGACAAAAGAAAAAGAAATGCAGACAGCAAGAATTAAAATTAGTTGATAGAATAGATGCTGAGTATCAAAGAATAGACATTTTATGCCCTATCTACCTACCTAAACTGTAGCAGGACATAACCAAAGGCAGCATACTGGGGCTTTTGGACTACTTAATATCCTTTATTGTCTAACTTAATTCATTCCTTAATGGGGTTTGATAAAATAAAGAGGATCTTTTGCATAGGTGATGTGATGTGTAGAAGGAATGAACAGAGTTCCAGTCAGGGAGAGATTCCTGGAGGTTTAGAGCAGCTTGAAAGCAAATGAATCAAAAGTATCAAGCTCATATCAAATGAAAGATTCTTACTTTTTTAGAAAAATCTTAATGCTATATCTTGTATTTGGAATTATTTTCTATAGTGAAATTTCCTCCTGCTCTGTAAGTTTTAAAATACTTTTGTCTTAAATACTGTGCCACTGCTCCTTCCTTCATCTATATATATGCAATAAATTCTCTAATAGCAATGAACAAGATCAGTGTGTGCATTTGGAGACACCTGAAGACTAGATTCCCATCATATTTTTCTTTGAAAAATCATATTGTTTGAAAAATAATGCCATGACTAAATTCTGATTTACATATTTACTGGCCTAAATCTGTTTTTCTGATGCCTACTTTTCTATTTATCCATGTTCGTTTCATTGAAAAATGGTAATGTTTATTGACATCACTTCTTCATGAGTGCACACGGACAGCATCACTGATACATTCAGGAAATCAAAGAAAATTAATTATTAATTGAAAATGTACAGAGGAAGATTTACCCGGTTTTTTTTTTTCCCATAATGCCTACACTACCAATAAATGAGACTTTTCAATAAAAAATTAAATAAACACAAAGAAAATTGAAGAGAGGCATATTGAAGACAGCTGTGTTATGAAACATTAATTGCTCTGAATGCCAGGAACATTTGTTATAAAGCAGCTGCCTATTTATTAAATATTATCATAGTATGTTGTCTACCATATTTCTACTTCTCCTGTTTTGAATTGGTATAAGACATATTTAAAAGAGGATTTTAATGATTTTCACAAATTACAAATAAGATGATGAATGCATGAGTAAATATATTCAAGTCCCCTGAAAGGATTCTATTTTTGAGGCCATTCTTCTAAAGAAAAATCAACAGCAAACCAGAAAATCAAAACATTCTGCTTAAAAATGTGACAACAGTTTGACAAATTAAAAAAGCAGTGGAAAAATTAGAGATGGCAGACTTCTTCACTAAAAACATAGCTCAAATGTCTTAGCACATTCCATTCTGTTTCTTGATTAATTCTCTCCCATTCTTAGAAAGTATCATGTACATATTGTACTTAAAAACAAGCTGGCAAAGGCAATTCTTAGATTGGGTTTGTACAATCACTTTAATAAAATATTATCTGTACTGTGTTGCAATGGCAGACATTTACAAATTCATAATCCCTCAAGCATTCTCTCACAAAAATGGGAGCCATCTCTTCTGATTTCCGTTCTGTTGCTTCTTTACTAGTTCCTTGTATGCTTCTGACCTTAGAAACCTGGGGAAAGAGTCCTTTGCCATGAGACTATAGATTAACTTCTGAGCATCATCAAAACAGCTGAGGGTGGGGTCAGAGATGTTCTGAGAGATGTGGGTTTTGGTATGGAAGTCGATATTGATCTGTAGGAAGAAAGAAGACATAAAACCAATGTCAGTTTGCTTGGAAAGCTGAGGTCTCTTCATATACAGGGCACAGTTTGCATTTGAATTTCCTCCCAACTACCCTGGCTGATGCAGATAAGCAGAAAATTATCCCTTCATTTTCTAGCATACTGAATTCTTAATTTTATTTGGCTTTTTAAAAAATGGCATGACTGAAAAAAGATGGGAAAAACTTGCTTCTGATTATTCCATCTTTATGCCAAACCAAATCCTATGAAGTAAAAATTACCAAAGAGTAAATTCAAGATGAAGGTATTCAGCATCGATTTACATTTTGGCCCTATGTAAGGATTTTTTTAAATAATAAAATGGATTTCAGCCATATGTAAGACATACGGGGACATTTAAAGCAAGCTCAATATCAAAGGCAAAAACATCAGTGTAAAAGCTTGTTAGGGAGTAGAATGTGAACATTTTTTTTTCCTTCACCGTAAGCATTTTTTAAATAAGAGTAAAATTGAATGCTATGATGGAAATTTTTGCAAGCTTTCAAGCTGCAGCTATAATTATTACAATAGATTGTGGTATTGACACCTTTAATAAGCAAGCATTTTAATTTTCAACACATCAAAAATGCCTATGAAAAAGAACAAAGACAATCATTAATATTCGAATATACTGGTACCTAAAATGCAGAGGAGATGGTGCTCATTGCCTTATTAAAACGGTTAGAGAAAACAAATTATATTGAGCATGTATTTCCTAAAATATTAAGGTAGATATTTCAGAAAGTGAGATAAGCCCATGTCCTGTGTGAAGAATGTATTTGAAGTATAAACCATAAGAGATCTTTCTTTGCTTCACTTGGTTCCACACAGGGTTTCCTACTTATAAATAATTGACATGAAAATGGAAGTAGACTCATTGAATTTATTTTCTGTCATTTCTGGAGGTTCTTCTACTTGATTCCCATCCTCAGTACCCAAAGTACACACAAAAAACTATTTACCTCCTTGGGAGCATCCGCTTGTATAAAGTCAGAATAAATCTTTTGGGCTTTTGCGGCAATCTTAGTGGAGGACTTGGTTTTCTTGAAATCCTCACAGGCCAGCCAGAACTCCACATTCTCCTCGCTGAACTCTGACTTCAAAAATGTCCTAAAAGCTGCCAGGCCATCTGGGAGAAAAGGCAGGAGATAATGGGTAGAGAAAAACTGAAAGACCAGTGCAGATTATATGTATATATATATATATGTACGCACATGTGTGAGTATCTATATATGCAGCAGTTAGTCCTAAGAGGCTGTCATGGGAGAAATAAACAGGAGTTGAAACTATAGCGATGATAAAGGGGACAAAAAGAATTCTTTCAGAGAGTTACTAATTGAGGAATACTCCCAATACCTGCTTGCAGTGGCTTGGTCTCTAGCACTGACACGATAATCAAAAGTGGATCCTGGAGATTTTGGTCTTCAAGAGGATTTGTAGCGACTAGGAAATTAGGGCTTTGAGGAAGACCCCTAAGCTACACAGAGTTTGGGGTTTCAAGTCAGTAGGAACAGGATCTCTTGGAGAAGTAGCTATAGATATATTCAAAATAGTAATATTTTGTCTGACTGAAAGTCAATGTACAACGCTTATATTTCTTTGTAACAAGAGTTCCTATGAAACAGTTGGAGGGGGGGTGGTATTTAAAAAATAGGAAAAACAGAACCAGTGTGCAGAGAGTTTAATAACAATTATCTTCATAAAACAAAACACTTTCAGAGCACTTTTGCCTTCTTAAATGCCCATTAAGCACTGGCCAGAAGATATATGGTGTTTGCAACTTGGAGAAATGATAGCTCTGCTGTGTTTCAAAGCATGAGAGCTGAACTGGAGAATAGTGTGAAAACCTGACAGCAACGCTTGTGAACTGGGTTGACACACATTTTTTTAAAAAATAATTTTCACTTCTTACCTTTATTGGCCAGTAGTGTATCCACTGACTCAGACCAAGCCATTGTTTCCCCAGTGCTTGACCTATGGAAACAACATCTACCTTGAAAACAGCATTGTGATCTTTTGCCTGTGCAGTCTGTGGTAGCTAGTCAATTATTTGGATATCTCCTTGAGGGAGCAGGGCGAGTAATTCATGTTACCTTATGCACTGAATAATAGAAAGTCAACAAAAAGTGTGATGCCTTTTTTTTTAGAGTGTAGAGAACCATATAGTTCAGCTTTATTTGACACTGGCAACTTAATTATTCATCCAGGAGATAGTAGTAATGCTTGCAATTGGTTGAACTATAATAAAACCATAGGAGAGATATTAAAGTTCTAGAACACATACTGAATTTCTTCTCAAGTTCAAATGGTTTACCCATTAATTTATATGACATTTTTTGATTGGAATGAGTAAAATTATCTAAAACATTATAATGTTCAGGGTGGTAAAATAAAAGGGCATTCTTTCTGTTTCTTGGTGTAAAAAATTGAGTAAATCCATAGTTTTGGCTCTTCCTTTGTAACTCTCAGTAGGCTTCTGTTAAATATGAGACATGGAACCAAACGGACTCTGGCTCTTACAAAGCCTGGATGCTCTGAGGGTGTTCAAGCTGGTTCAGAAGCAAAGCTTAGCGTGTGGTTTAACAAGGACAGTTACACAATCTGACGGGCAAAAGGAAGTCATGCTAAGAGCATGGAATTTTTTTTTCTTCTAACTTGGGAAGGGTGGTCATATTCGATTTAGTCCATGGCTACATAGATAAAAGAAACCTATCTTTTATTCCTGCAAAATTATGTTTTGATTCAAATTGCCATTGTATGAGATTTGAATATAAATATCCAGCAGAGAAAAAAGACCTCCTTTACCAGCATTATTGTTATTGCTTGCACTTTTTTGTCATAAAACCTCAGAAGAATATGATTTCTTGAAAATGAAACATTTCGTGGAGGAAAAATTGGTAGCACCTGTGGAGATATCAGCATATGCCTACCTGCTTTCCTGCACGCCAGCTTTTCTATTTGATTTTCTCAGGGTTTTGGCAGTTGGTCGTTTTGCAGGTTCAGGCATCCCCAAATGAACGTTAGCCTTGTGTCTACCATTCAGCGATAAGCAGGAATAAATCTGTTTGGTCATCTAGCTCATATTTTGTGTTAGAATAAGGAGCATGCTTCTTCAATAAACCTCGGTTTGGTGGTTTGTAGCTGAAATTTTTTTAAATAGTTTTTTTAAGAAAAATTTTTTTAAAATTTTAAATCTTATAAATGGCAAAAAATTTTGAGATAGAAATTTCAAATGTTAACCAGCTCTTCTTGTAACCTCTAGGGATAGGTAGTAAAAGATTAAGAATTTTGTTAAGCTGATACCCTATTATCTACTCAGAACAAACTCAATAGAAGGTTTTATCTCAACTTGTTTTAAATTTTAATAAAATTAACACGTATTAATTTTTTTAAACATAAAAGTTGAAAGGGAATGAAGAATGTTTGACTAGAATTTTGCACCTGTGAAATATCTTCAGATAAAAGAGGCAGTTCAAAGTGCAAGGCCAGAACAGAGTAAGCAGTTGTTTTGGAGTGTTTTTTTCCCCATTTTCAATACAGATTTTTTTGTGAGGAGACACATCAAGTCTAGAAAATCTGCAAGAATACCTGGAGAGGTAGGTAATAATTACGTAGATTGGTACCTCACATTGCTTTTGTTGCAACTGTTGCATTTTATACAAATATAAGAGATGTATTAACCAGACAAAGGGAACCAACTTTTTAATTCTCCATATGTGTATCTTGTCTAGATTGTGGTAGGCATGGGGATTTGAAACTGAATTTACATTCTGTGTGAATATAGTAGTCACTCAACATCTTGGTAATTCTGGAATGATTTGTGTGCGTCTTCTCTCTCCTATGGTGGTAAGAAAGGGGAAACTGGAAAATTTGGAAAGGTTTTATTTTGTTTCTGTGCAAAATCAAAGCAAATTCCAGGATTCTTTACAAAAACAGAAATCTTATTTTCTGACTAGACCCTGCTTCCATTCAAAAAACTTCACAACTTAATTTTCATGGAGGTTAGTCATTCTCTACTGAAAGGTTTTTCTCCACTCTTTCTGGTTTCAGACATGCAAACTCACAGGGGGTAAGTCTTTTCTACTTCGTGTTTAGTTCTTATATTCACATCCCTTATGAGTTCATACAGACTAAAAGTAGAGCAGGCCATCCTTGGCTCAGCAAAGAATCACAAGCCACAGGCAGCATCTGCAATACTGCGGGGTGGGAAATTCGAGTGAGTGGAAACAGGGCCGAAAAGTTTCTGCTAAAACACAGCACATGCTGGCACATGCTGTGCTGCTCTTTCCTCTAGGCTAGTCTTACAAGAGCATGTATTCTCAAGGCTGATAAGATGCCCAAGGAGTAACTTTTGCAGTGAAGTTCACTACGCTTTTGTCTGTCTGACCAACTAGTGTCTGAAATCACCTATGGAATTTATGCTGATTATTGACTTTCTGCCACTGTATATCCTAACTTAAAAATAGGTATTTTAAGAGATAAAAGGCTCTGGAGTCTGATAAATGGACCAAATATATTTTTTTTTCTGTATAAAATATAACACATTTTCTTAATTTACAAAAGAAACCCACCCTAGAATTCCATAATTCCATTCAATATTCCTGCAGGGAGTCTGAGAGCTTGACTGTCAAAGCCGCTCTTTGTAGCATACAGGTTAGTTTGAGACCTGTATCCCACAGCCATTTCTCACCATCACCAGTAATGATGTTTTCCAATTGCAAATTTATAAAGAGATTTTATTATAATGTCACCATATTATGTAGCTGTAGTTATAATTATTACAATAGATTGTGGCATTGGCACCTATAATAAGCAAGCTGTTTTGGTAACTGTCAGTTCACTTGTATACAGGCTCCACAAACAGCCTGTATAAACAGCCTTTAAAAAAAAAAAGAATAAAAATGTGCATATTTATACATATATAAGCACACATACATGAGGGAAACTGGAGTGCAAATATAGTCAGTCTATACTGAAAACACGAGTGAAAACTAAATATTTTGTATATAAACATGTAGAACTTTGTGAGGCGTCACGTGCAGATTGAATTAATCAGCAGAGAATTTGTTTTAATAACTGTAATAAACTTTTATCAAATATATAAATACTTTCAGGTTGTTTAGTAAATATTTACTACCTTTCTTGTCAAAAAGAAAAAGCAAAAGGAAAGACCAGGTTAAAACAGACAGCATCAATCTAATTCTGGCTCTCTTCCTTATAGGTACCATTATTTACTTATCACTCAGATAATTATCTAACTGACCTCAATGGACTTGCTTCAATGGGAATGGCAAGCAGAATTGACACCAAGGAGTTAAAATAAACATACTCACTTGAAAGAGGAAAGGAAAAGAAAAGTCCAGACTATTCAAAAGTTGACCATCCCATAAATCTCCTACAATTAAAATAGCCATAAACAACAACTCACTTCACTGGCATTTTTTGTTCCACTGCCTGACTGTCACAAGTAGGGCCAAATTTCTTGTTCTGACTGATCTTCAACCTGAAGGTAATGTGATAGCAGGAACAATCTGATTAGCATGTGAATAACCAAACAGTACGATGCAAATTGACAAAACTATTTTAACACTTTCTTTAAAATTATTTCTTTCAGAAACATGGGTGTTTTTTTTTTAACAGTGGCCATTCTAACTTAATCTACCAAAAGTAGTTTATATGCAAATATCTCTCAAGACTTATTTATGTTCTGAACTACATGTTAGCAGAGAAATCATCTTGGGATTTTTCTCATTGACCATCAGCTTACTGACTGTGGAAAAGAAAAAAGGAAAATGGGTTCAGTGCACATAACTAGGAAATTCTTCTCTGTAATTATTTATTCTCATACTGTGTTATCCACCACCTTATACATCTTGAAGGTCTAAGGCCCTTGAGCCATTGTCTCCTTTGTTAACTCACACAAGAATAATCACAATGGTACCAAGCTGGGATGGCCATTTGCACATGGATGTTGTTACAAATAATTGGATCATGCAGCACTAGATACTTTCAGTGCACTGATTTTTTTCTACTCATATTGATATTTCATTCTGTATACTATCTTCTAGGAGCACCACTCCACCCCAAAAACATTTTCTTATCATTTTGTCTTCTGCTTTTGATATTTATTCTTTCCTCCCCAGCTCTTTTCTATTTTCTTTGCTGTCCTTCGCTCGCCTGAGAAAACGGGCTTATTGATTGGCTTCTTCCCTCCCTCCAAATCTTGTCTTGCTGCCTAATCCTTTGCTCACCCTCCCCTCCACACTTCTTGGTCCTCAATGTGTCCACTTGATATAAACAAAATTCCCATGGTTCAGGAACTGGGATCCTGCTCTCCCAACCTGCAGAATAAGGGATTTTTGTCTTCTCAGCTGAAATATTTTACACCGAGCAGAGCACCAAGAGTTTAGGTTCCATTTGATTTTCTTGTCAAATCGTCACACACAAAGCTGCCTTCTGCCTGACCGAGGACATGGTCTTGCTTCTTCTAGCTCTGTCTGTCTTCTAAGAAAAGAAAGCAAAACCCAAGAACCACATGCCACGTTTTGACCATAGCAATGTTAGGGGGTTATTCCTCATCCTCACCTTTTGTGGATCTGTAAAAGAAGTTTCAGGCCAAACCATCTGATGAAGTTCACAAGCAACAAAAAATAGTGAATCTGGTCAACAATGCTTGAGAAAGTTGAAATCAGACGGGAACCGATATAGAGGTAGATTGCTGGGCTGATCAGGAGAATGAAACTGTCTTGCAGGAGAAAAATAAAAGACTTCATTTTGTCTTAAAATGAAAGCAAAGAGGAGGTATTATTGCTCTCTAAAATATGGAGGGGTAACCCAGAGAGAAAAAAATTAATTATTTTAGCTTAAGGATCATATTGGCCAGAGAGTAAACATAGACAGCCAGTGAATAAATTTAGTCTGGAAATCAAAAAGAGGCTTTGGAAAAAATGTTTGTTTTAATAGTCTCCCAATAGAATTTTTGTTCTCTCTACTCCTCTGTACTTCAAATATAGAGCTTCATATATTTATGAAAAAGATTATTTAAAATTGTTTCCTTTGATAATAGAAAACTGGAAATGATCACTCAAGGCACCTCTTTGAGTACTACATAATGCTGAAAAAGATTCCTGGCAGCAAAATACAAATCCTTTCTGCAGTTTCTTACCTTTGCACCAGCCACTTCTGAAAGTCATAATAGAAAGAGAGAAATGTGAATTATGGTGTTTCTCTACAGTGCTTCATATTTCCCTTAACACCTCTTTCCACAGCATATGTACTGTGGACTCTAACGTTATGCCAGACAGGACCTGAAGTCCTCTATGCATTGTGCTAGTCAGACTAACTTCATCATCTCACAGGAGGAGAAAAAAACTGTAGCATCGGCATTTACATTAAATCCTTTGTGATTGATTCAGTCCAAGGTTTGAGCTCTAGTAAAAGAGGATAAACGCAATACAAAAATCCAAACATTATTTATTTGTAGAGTTTGGGGCCTGGCAGACTGTAAATAGCTACAACTTGGATTTTCTAACAGAGAGACTGTCTTTTTCAGTGTGTCAGCTACTGTTGAAATATCCCTTTTTATTTTTTTCTAGTGTTGTGGTTTGTGATTGCTGGTCTACCTTTCTCAGGTAGCAAACAGGAAGTTCTGCAAAGCTGTTCAGGCCTTTCCATGCATTGCTAGCTCTTGGTATTTTCAGGAAAGGACTTAACTTTTGTGTACCTTAGGGTCTCACTGAGAAGCAGCCAGGATTTAGAAGCAGGTCAAAGCAGGTGCTGAATTTTCAGCCAAACCAAAAAGGTCTAGATAAAGGCCTGATTCCTTTTCCTCCAGGATTCTTATGAGGACAGAGATGACACCAAAATAAGCAATGCATCATTCTTGGATTACTCCATTTCTCAGTGTTTACCCCGTGTCTAATCCCAGTGACTTTACTATTCACCCCCCTTAGAACTGTGATTATAAATTGACTAGTTTTATGGTTTTGAAAAGGTAATACAACCCTTGTTATAAAATAGTCCCATTAACTCCTGTGAGACTATTTATGAGAGGAAGGGTTGCAGCATCTGTGCCTATTTTCTTTTTTAGTAATCATCTGATGATATACATTTTTAATTAAAAAACAAAAAAAACAGTTCCAAACAGTGCAACAGATGCATATTTTAAAATTTCTATCACATTGCCTGATACCTGAATGATACAGACAAAATGACTCTTTCTTTAAGTGCTGGTAGATATTTTGAAGTCAGTCTTAGCAGACACAGAAGGATGCTAAAAGCCATGACTATTCTTGTCTAATACACAGAGTAGCAGATGGATTCAATCCAATTGCTTCTTGTGCTTTATGGGGTACTGATCACAATTCACAAAACCACAAAGAAACCATGAGGGATTTTCATTATTGTGTAATTGCTGTTCAGTGACTGCTTAGCTACATAAGCTGATATTATTTCAGGTACACAGGAGGTAATAATGTGGTTGTTACTATCGCTGTCCCACTACAAAAATCACACGTATGTTAACCAAGCTTAAGCACAGTCAACTCTTCCCAAAAAATAGCTGGCAGTATTGTCTTATACTTGCTCTGCTTGAACTTAATTTCTGGAAAGAAACTCTAATATTTTACTGAAATTTCATAAAGAGAAAAAGTGATCTTATTAAAATAAATGCATCTGCTGATTGTGCAAATGTATTAGCTATTCACAATAAAGAGTATCAAGCAAACAGAAATATGAATATGTACTAGAGATGAGCTGGAAATTGCATGTAGAATTACTTCTAAACTTTTGGAAACCTGGATCCAGATGACACTGTTGATGTCTGCAGCTTCAGTTCACTAATAACCCAGACTGGACTTGCAGCCCAGATAAGAGCACAGGCTCTTATCTGCTCAGCTAATTTCAGTGTATTTTAAAAGCTTTATCACTGAGGCCTCTGTCTTAACATTTCCATAACTCTGCTGACTGTGCTCTGGATTTTTTTCTGAGTCCCCAGGCTTTGACAGGCCACAGGAGAGCTAGAACTGTAGGAAACAGACCACGGAGGTATTAATTGACTGTTCCTTCCTTTGCCAATATTACTCGCTGAGGACTACTGATTTATTAAATATTTAAATCTCCTGAACTTTTAAAGCAGAAAGCAGTAGGCTTACTGCTTTCCATTTAACTGATACTCTCCTTACCTTTCTTTAGGCATAATTTTGAGTTATCTTCCTTTATGAAAAGCCATTGCTTCTTTAGGGAAATAAGGCATGTGATTTTTTGTTCCTCTGGAAAACATCTCAGCTAGGTACTAATCTCAATAGACAGTATAAAATCACTCTTCACATTCAAACTATTGGTGTTTTAACCTAAGAAATCATTTTCATTTATATATGTTCCTGAAAGGGTTTCCTTCTACTCACCTGAGTGCAATGCGAGAAAAGGTCACGCTCTCCAACACCTGTTTGGTGTGCTGCTGTTTCCCCTGGATCACATTCAATATATTATTGCCATTCAGCATTTGGCCTCTGTTAAATCCATCTCATACCTGGGTTTGCTTGGACAGTGTTGTTTTGTATAGTGTAACCTCAGCAGAAAAACATTAATTTTCTGCTGGTCCAAGCAATTCAAGCAAATGAACACTCAACTGCATTTCTTATTATGGGAGAAGCCAAGATGATCTGAGCACTGCTGGAATCCCACTAACATGGAAAGGGCTGTCATATGGGATGCAAATACGTTTTAATCACAGCACTATGTAAATGCCTACCTTCCAATAGCACTGCACAGCATGGGCAACTCAGAAAAATATTTTTTCCATATAAATAACTCTGTGTGTCTTTAGTATGCCACAGAGTTGTTTTGCATAAGAAAATGAGCTGCTATTTTCCACCCAAGCAAAATATGCCCTTCAGGTAAAATGTTTTGATTTCAAGAACAATTTGTCGAAATGTTTTACAGCATTCTGGGCTCCTCATACATAGGATTTTCAAGTACTATACAAGCAGAAACACACGTTAGAAACTAATTGGAAACAATTCTCAAGGAAATGTGCAATCTTGAAGGGTCTCATTTAGTGCTAACCAGCAGAGTGTTTGGCACAGCTCATGTCCTGGATGAGTACATTGTTATTTATGTAGCATCACAAAATCTTCCTATTTGCACAAGAAACCTATACAGGACCATATTGTGATCTTGTCCTTGGGGACAGGGGCAAATTGTACCAGCATAAGACTATACAAAAAGTAGGCACAATGCCTTGGAAAGCTCATAAACCATAATTCCCCATAGCAGTTGTCTCCTGAATAGTGCCTTGCGGGTGGTGTGTCCTGCGTCAAGCAGTTCTAGGTACTGAATCAAAGGACAAAACAATGTACCCATGTTCTTGGTTGTCTCTTTTTTGTAAAAGGAAGTGTACTTCTGACTTCTTCAGTGTGCCCACAGCCAAGTAATGTGAACAAAGTACGTATATGATGTAGGAGAGCTCCTACTGAGTCCCTCACAGAGGGACAGTCTGCATGGGGTAGTCTTCTCTTCCTTGAGGAAAAACTGAAGCGGTGTTAAATGCAGAAATTTTAAACCAGTCTGGAAAGCTGTGATTAAATGAGAGTTTCTAAAGTACAAGCAAATTGCACGATGAAGAAAGATTTCAGGGTTGCCTTTATGATAGGCTTCAGCTTAATCTTCTGTCCTGTTTGAAAACTCTAAATTGGCTTCTACAGGATTATATTTCATGCTAGTTAATCTTAGTTACATTTCACAGAGAGGGTAAAGATAGAGGCTAGATTGTAAATCTTGATGCCTAGGTAATCTCTTCTAAGGAGACATATGAGGAGGTTATGCAAACAGATGTCATTTAGGAACAGAGAGCGAAAAGCTTTGGTATAAAAACAGAGAGAGCTTTTGTGAGACCAACCCTAAATGATCAGAGTACAAAAAAAATTAAGATGACAACAAGACATTAGCGAGAAAAAAGCAGGAATGGAGTCAAAGCTGGATGGTTATTAGAGGAAATATATTTTTATCTTTGGCACAGAGCAACGCAGGAGCTGAAAGGGCATTTGATTGAGGCATTTGACTAAAATGCAAAAAACAGAGTGGGATGTGGGACAGGCATCTGAGCAAGGCATCAGTTTATGAGCATATGAATCACCGATGAGAGTAAGATGATTTTATGCAATTTTTTTTTCAGTTGAGGTCTTTTGACAGCATGCATGGAAAGGAGAGGGAACTGCATTCAAAGCAGTAGTTAATTAAGGCAGGCAGAGCAGCTGGGGACAAAAAGGAGAGAAAAATGAACTGTCTTCTATGAGTCACTTATAAGCTGTGGCATGTAAAGATATGTAAGTGCCATTTTACCCATTGCTTGCTCTAGTAGAAGATGGAAGTCTGTCTTCTACTATGAGATTCTTCATTTTACACTTCATTCCTGTTGTTTCTGGGCAGTTTAAAAATTAACAATGTTGTCTTTTGCACAATAACAAATCCCAAAAGCTGAAGAAGATACATGTCTATTTGTATTTCCATCTCCCTCAACTTAAACAAGAACAGCAGATAATAATTCAGCACATTTAAAGCCTCCACTTAGACCTAAGTATTGAAACAGGAGACAAACCTTTGTGCTATACAAGTCAGCAGATTATTTCCTTTGTACTTCGGCTCTGGAGGCTTCATGTACGTAAGAAGTAAAGTGAAGTGTTCATGTAGGGTAAATTATTGTGTTGGTAACAGGAATATTTTGAGAGCTCCTACTGAATGCTGAATGGCACAAAAATCTAAAAAGCTACTACATAAAATAAATCCTCAATAAAAATACTTGCCTGATATGTGCTGTATATGTATTATTTGCACTAGGTCAGGTAAACAAGAGGATAGACATAACTATGGCATTGAGTCTGCCAAAACTAGAGAAGCTCAACTACGGTCTCTGGCACTAAGGTTCATGCTATAAATACATCTGTGCAGGGCCAGTCCTCAGTCTGATCAGTCCTGGAACAGCTTCACGGACTTGTTCTAAATCTATGCTTAGTTCACCTCCCAGAATTACAGTAGAGCACTAAATAGTAGAGCACTCATTTTCTCTTACTCAGAGGAGCCTCTTTAGAAAAAAACCTTTGCCAGATAATTATGGCACTTTAGTTTATCTTTGTGCCCTTTGCCTTCCTTTCTCTGAATTTATCTTGACTTTCTTCTTACAGTAGTTCCCATGGCATTTGTCTGCTGTAAATTCAGCTGTGGTTTGTAATTATCTTTGGAAAACACACATGCATAAATAGCTACCGGGAATATGATATTTGTTTGTTTTCATTATAAAACTCATAAGAGGGACTAGCACTGTCAGTACTACAGCCTGATGGTTTTGAGGAAGGCCTCCCTGGAGATAAGCAAAATTTTCCGTGTGTCTGTGGAATGAAACAAAGGGTGCCTGCTGACTTACATTTATCGTTATAGACAGTTTTGACTAACAGCTCTTTTTTTTTTAAGAAGAAAAACTCTTACTCTAGGAGCTATATTTGGATTTTGCAACAATATCAAATGTACACTTTTTTTTTTTTTGGCATTTATTTCATCCATGGCAAGAATAAAGGTGTGGATTCTCAGCTGGTATGAAAGAAAATAGTCACACTAGCTGCAAATGTATGGATCTTATGCCTGTGTTGCAACAGATCTACTCTTACTGCTCAAGAGGGTCTGTGTCAGATCTGTTCTCTTTCCTAACAAAGTTAGTGATATAAAGCATAGGAACATACATATTTTAAGTATGAGAACTCTGGCATCCAGACATTGTTAGTGATATTAGAGATTCCCTAATCAGAAACAGGATTGTTTCTGGCAGAAATGATTTGTGTTTAAGGGAGAGACAGTCAAAGAGCAAGAGTAAGTATCCAGAAAAATGTACTGACTTCAGCAATGAAATTGGGTTAGAAAGTTGCCTTTCACTGCGTTCACTCATTTATGTGACACCTCTGACAACGACAACAGAAGTGTAAACAGTTCTTAATTTTTTAAGAGGCTGACAAGCTCCAAAGCAAAGATGACTTAAATGCAGTATCAACCCTACTAAAAACATGCAATTTGTTCGTGAATCACTGTGCCCAGGTTTTGACCACTTCTACATCTAGAAATAGAACATTCCTAGAGCTTTTTGACTTGGGGAAAAGTAATGGAATAGTGAGGATCATACCCACCTTACAGTTACAAATGTGTTTCATGTCTGTTCCCCAGGTAAAGCTAAGAGCTTGGAAGTGGTTCCCAGGTCATTGTGCTTCAGCAGTGTTCCCTGGTGAGTTCTGGTCTTTGCTTCCTTACAATAAGACTTGTGATTGAAATGGCAGTGGTTACATTATTGAATATTTTAAGTGCTGTGAAGTCTTCATGTTTTACTCATTGATGTACTAGTGATAAAGTGAATCCTGACAACTTTTTGAGTAAATCTCTTCAGATTTATTGAAAGTTGGTAAAGCACACGAGGAAACTCTCTGATTAAGCACTTCATATGCAGTTCGTATATACCCTGAATTAGTAATGAGCGTAAAGTCCCACCTTCAGGAACTGTACCTCTTCATTTTGACCACTTAGTGAAAGGGGAAAAAAAGAGAGAAAGTTTAAATTCCATGCAAAGTAACTGAATATACAAGTCATGGTTACAACTAAATCTTGCAGTCGCATGCTGAACTGAACCAATGTTTAAGATTTTAAGAATTGCCCTATGCTTCAAGATATATCTGCATCAATTCTGAAAGAAAAGGACAGGATAACTGCATATACTGACTATGAAAAGGATATGCCTGACTTTAATAGTTAAGAAATAAAAGGGAAGATTACTCATTCCTCCTCTATAACAATAGAGAGTATATTAATGACTGGTAGAACTGAAGGTTCTGAGTCTTGGACTCTACCTGAGTCTCAGAGCTGTTAATTTTCAGATTCTTTTTCAAAATAAAAAGCAGAAAAAAATCTAGTAGCAAAGTCAATACACCATGAATATTTACAAAGAAAAGTAAAACCATTTTATATCTATATACACATAATCTCATATTTAAGGACACTCATTGTGTTAAAATAGCATTCTTGCCCCTTTGTTGCTGCTCATTTTATTGCAAAAAATTAGTATTTGATGGCAAAGCTAATCTATACAGTATAACTTAATTACAAAGAACAGATATAAGAAATAAGCAGTACAAAATGTACCACCCAAATTTAAATAGGTATTCTTATATTCCTCTTAAAACATACAATAGCTAACTTTTAATTATGCAGTAGCTGTAGTTAAAATCCATGCAACTTTACATTATACTTAATAATGTTCCCATGTGTTTTGCAGTATGAGAAACTACTGCAAGTACTCTGTGCTTAGTGTAGAAAATATTGCAGAAACATTAATGTGTGCAAAGGCCACCTATATAGATTCTAACTGTGATGAAACTCTGTACTGAGTAATACAGGCCCAGGATACATGGTGGATATTATCAAATGGCATTTTATACAACATTTTTTTATGCAGGAAACTCAGATTTTTCCTCCAAATATGATTACAGCTCTTGCTTGAGTTGAAAAAAAAAATACTGTATGAAAACTTTGCATGATATGTCTTGCCAATAAGTTGCTACTTCTCTGCAATGAATGAGATTAATCAGCGGCTATAGTACCCTGACCCAGTATAAGCGCATGTAACTTTGCTTTCAGCTCATTTACACCTGCTTAATTAAGGATTTGGATTTTGAGACACATTAGGTTGCTGCAGTAGCTAGGATTTATGAGGGTTGAGTTTCCCTGTTACCAAATGGTAAAGTCTGGTCGTACACCCTGGAAGTCATTGACAGTAAAGGACCTCGATCGTCTCCTAAGGGTGGGACGACTGGGATTTCTCCCCTTAACCAAATTTAAGTAAGGATCAGATCTTAGGAAGCGCGGGTAGCTGTCTTGCTCCATCAGCCTGTAAACTGTGTTTTGTGCAGCATCAAAGGTGGTGATGATGGGCTGCTGAATATTCTGACTTGTGACTTCTTTGGTTTTAAAGTCCAAATTCACCTGGAGAATGAGGAAAATTGTATTTCTTTAATGAACATTCAAGCATATCCTGTGTCATTATCCATAGCAATGATACTGTACCTCAGTGAAATTCTTTCAAATCCCTGATTCTTGAATCCCTGATACAATGGACTATTAATACCACAGAATGAGTTAGTGTGTTCATGTTCAGTAATGGCTGTCAGAAAGTCTTCACAGATATGTCATTCATACAGTGGAAAATTGGTAAAATAGAATATAAAGATTGACATTTGACTCAAAGTAGCTTTCTCATAGTGATCTTGGTATCGTTGCAGCTGTCAGGCTTTGCAGCACTGGGTTAATGCATTCTCATTTTGGATTCATGTAGAACTTTATCTCATTAAAATATGTTAGTGAATATTTAAAATTTCTGATTTTTCTGTGTAGAGTTTTGGGAGTAGGAAGGTGAGAAAACACTAAAATTAAAATATGAACATTATTTTAATTGGTTTCTGGAGGCTTTAGATGAGAAAAGCATATCAAATCGATCATTTATTCCATGTGTCTTCCATTCATCCTGGGAAGATTTCATTATGATGAGAATTTTATTAACATGTCAGGTACTGATTTAAGCACGCTATTTTGAAAAATAAGAAAGAATATATATATAAAAAATTCTTGATCTGGCCAAAAAGTGACTACTATAATATGCTTTTTTTTTTTTTCCCCACACTGAGATACATCTGTCATTTCCATAAACCTAGGTAAAATAAATAGTGTAGATTTAAGAACTGAAGAGCAATTAATGATGAGAGAATGGTCTGCTCATCAAACCTAAGATTTTATGACCCTATTGAACTCTTTGCTCAGAAAGCTGTGTGTAAAAGAGCTCTGTTGGAAGTTAACTAGAGAGAAGATGCAAGTTCCAGAGCTCTGTGGTCTGAAATGAGATGCTGTTGGCTGCTCTGAGCTGCTCTGTTGAACCTAGTGAAGAAAGTTTTACCAAAGCCAACTGCTTAGGGTGAACAACAGCACCCACACTACAGGCACCAAATCGAAAGTATGACAGATAAAGAAATTGCTCTGTTCACCGAAGTACAACTTCCACACCCTGTCCCCTTCCCAGCTTTCCTCCTGCTCATTTTTTCACTTAGGGCAATCTTAGGGTTGACAGTATCAATGCTTAGTGCCCTACCATAACTGCTCATAGATTGATCAATTTTTATTGTCAATGATGAGTTCTACCTCAAACAACTCAGAGAGTTTCTTTTTATGTAAGATCCACCCCGAAGACATGCAGCAGGGAAAGAAATAAAAAGGAACATACAGGACATGAATTTCAAAGTGGACATTTAGCAGGAAAAAAAGCAGATGTGAATTTTAAATATAATCTATGGGAATTACAGGTGGAAATTGCACCATTTTGCAATCCTCTGAAAATGAGAACTACGCCCTTTTCACCCTTGTTCCAGGGAAATAGCAGTTAGTGTTTAACGTTAGTTTTTCTGACAAACAACAGAAAAAGTACAGGGAAACAGGAGCATTGGCAAACATGGCAGAGTTACAGGAAATTTAAAGTCCAAAAGACCTATTGAAGAGGCTGATTGTGATTTCAGTAAGAGTTCACCTCCCAACCTGAGCAAATTATTCCTTTTGCTCATTTATGAATCTTTTATAATACACTTCAGTAAAATGAAGAAATTGTAAATATGAAAACTTTTTGCACTGTTATTGTAATATAAAAAGGCTTTAATGTTGGTGAGGATTGACATATCAACATATTTTTGTGTATGTGCTGACAGTAATATATCAAGAGTATGCAATTAGAACTGGGGGCTGGAAGTAGGGGGGATCAATCAAGAAAAGTCTGTGCTTAAAACACAACTATTATTTTAAAGGTTATGTTTAATTTAACAGTTTCTTCTAGTCTCTTTTAGTCTTTTGTCTTATTTAAAATAAAAGCTTCTGAATCTCAGTTATGTAATAAATTAATAGATAATTACTGGATTAAGAGAAAGGGAGAATAAATCTATTGTTCTGGAGGTAGCTTTAAATAAAGACAGGTAATACTTTTTCACAAATGCTAGCTGTTATGTATCATTGAAGCTTTAACATTTAACATCCCTATTTTTACATAAATATAGTCTGTGTATGTATGTGTTTATATGTCTCCTGGCTTTACAGACCACTAGGAATCTCTCATTCCTATGATATAATATTTAAGCTCATTCTCTACACTAAGAAAATAACACAGAGGGCCTATTGAAAGGAATATGGAGGACAATGAGAATAATCTATGCAGTTGCTTCCAGATTTCCTTCCAGAGCTTCGGCATTTAAGATACAGCCTTCTTAACATCAGTGACTACGTGATTAACTGCTGCCCCTGCTTCTGGGCACGCATTTCTTAAAAGCAGATTTCATCAGAGGCAATTGTGTCAAGTACTGTGTACAAGGAATAACTTTTTTACCGTACCTCTTTTGGAGCATCTTTCTGTATGAATGTTTCATAAATAGTTTTAGCTTTTGGCAAAAGTTCATGTACTGTTTTGCTTTTCTTGTAATCCTCACAAGCTATCCAGAACTCGATGTTCTCCTCACTGAACTCAGTTTTCAGAAACTTCGTAAAGGCATCCAATCCAGCTACAGGAGGGAATGTTGAATTTCATTAAAAAAGCACATTCTTATCAGACAGCTACTCTCTCACAGAGTGTGTGCAAGGTAACAAAATAGGTTGTTTTCCTTTTTTATTACATCGTATTATAGATAATTATTTAAAATGCATAAAGAAACACAGTTCTTTCATTATGATCCCGAGTGCTATATCTCCCGTTACAGAATTCTCAGCATCTGTAGAAGTCCACTACCAAGATCTAGTGAATTTAGTAATAGAAGCAATCAAAACATGTGGATGTACATGGAAGCGATGCACTTCATTCCAGCTGAAGGTCAATTTAGGTTCACCAAAACAGTATCTTAGTCTTTGCTTATAAGCAGATTGTTCTCTAGTAACATTTAAAATTAATGGCTTTTAGCATCTTTACAATTTGCTTTGCCTATTGTTAATACGCTGAAGATATTTTGCTTCCCAAATATGCTTAATCTATGGAAGTAATGCAATCATGTCAAGGTCAGCTGTTCAAGGAACTGATCTGAAAGACACACAGCGTCCAGCACTGTGGCTGGATGACGGATCACATGTGTGTGCCTCAAAAGAAGAAGGAGAGGCGTTTGTGCATTTGATAATTAGATAAACAACAGGTCCTCTCAAATGATGGCCAGCCTTGATCCTGTCACTGGTTTAGAAATAAACTAACAGGAGTGACAAAGTCTTTTATGTTCATAGAATATGTTTTTATTGTTAAGGTTTGGTCCTGTTTGGTCTTTGGTCAGGAATATTTGATATTTGAGCAATATTCAAATGAAATTCTATTGGTTTTTGAAAGAGCTCTTTCCTGTCTGTTATATTACTTCATTCAATAAAACATGGAACTTAAAAGTTATTTGCAACTATTTTCAGTAGTTGACAGCATGCTGTAGCCTAAGCACGTGAGGAGAGCAGAAACACACGCTGCTATTAATGACCCATCATACCTAGTTTAGGTGACTACCAGGTCTGTTCAAGTGCACAACTGGATTTTAAAATTTTGCATAATTTTTCATCAATTTTCCATCCCAACAGGCTGCACAGAGAGGAAAAAAATACTAACCTTTCTCAGAAAGCAGTTTGTCAAAAGATTCTCCCCATTTCACTGCTTCTTCAGGAGACACACTGCTTAAGAAACAGAAAGTGGTTTTGAAGAATTGTGCATATTGTGTATTTATGAAGTTGTTCTAACATATGTTGTTGTAAGATTACACAGCATTCCATGTACTAGCAGCTGTTGTAACATAATGTTGTTACTGTTATTGCTGTTACTACTCAGGACTGTTCCACAAAGCCTTTGATTAAATAACATTACTAAAGGAGCTCGTTCTTTTAGGGACTTCAGAAACATTTGATTTATTTTTTTTTTTATATATATATTTTTTCTGCAGAGTTGTAGTTTTTTCCCCTGTTTTAAAAAAAATATTTAAGGGAACTGAGATCATGCAGTATGGTAAAATTCAGAAGGGAACCAGGTCAGTCACCTAATTAAACTTTAAAAATACTCTTGCAGAGCTGTGGTCTTGAATGCACTCAGTTTGAAGCTGTGTTACCACAGTCTGTTTTTAATGAAATATAGGAAATTATATAGCCTGAAGACAAAGTTGTAGCAATATGATTTAGGTGACAGTCTGATAGGGTAATAGCACATGTAGCCTCGTTTGTTTACCACAAGCATATTTTAACTGCCATGTTCTTCTGAAACAGACTGCTCCATTTATAAAGTTCCACATATTCTTCATTAAATATGTCAAGTTGCATGTATTTTACTTTGATTTCAAATATTCTGCAGAAAGGAAGAAAGAACACCTTACTTCAGTCGCGCAAATAGAATTTTGGAGAAACTCTTTTTTGATTTTGTAAAGATTAACCCTGAACACACACCTGAATAGTACTTTAATTTCTAGTAGACCAGAACTGGAGTAGGCCCAGAGATGAACTGCATCATGCTAGGACTAGGATTTAAGTTCCAAGCCTGAAAGTGAAGTCAATCTTTATCAGGTGGTTTATCAATATTAATGGTTAGAACCATTTTCATTTGAGGGCAAAGCCCAGTACACTGAAAGTCTCAATTAGCAACTTGTCCAGGGTTAGTTGGTTAGAACTACTTCTTATGGACTGAACACTTATTGAATATGATTCCCCTTTCCTCGCGGAGGCTTGCTGTTCTGTTGCCTGATTCATGTAGTTTGAGTTTCTTTGGCAAAATCTGTAGGCAGATGTTTAGGTGAAAGGAAATTCCAATTACTTTGGGCAGAAATTTAAGCCAGTAATGATCTTGGATTTGCACAAAACTAAAAGGAGGATTTAATTATTTTTTTTAATGAGTGTCATATGTCTCCTAGCTGAAGTCATTGCTCACAGGGAGAGACAATCAGTTCTTGCAAGGTAAAAATGCTGGAGAATTGAAATTCAAGAAATGAGCACTGGCCAGTAAAGTAGGCGAGTTCTGGAGTCAGGGAAAATGAGACCTCAGTCTTATACAGAGCTTTTTGGTTATGAGAAGTACAGAGAGTGCAGTTCTCTGAACTGTGCGGACTTGTAAGTCTGGGAACAGTGGGTTCCTATAGTACAGAAATTAATTTGCTCATAATGAAAGATAAACCCTAATGGCTTCAGGCAACATATGCAGACAACTGCACAGAATACTGCACAGGCTCTTTGCTGGGTTTGGAAAATCCTGGTGTGAATTTATGATTTTTCCTTCAGAAACTGCATCAACCCAGTAGCTTCCTAGATCCCCAAGACCTGGCTGCAGCAATGAGTAGTTGCAAATAGTAGACAGAAACCAAGATTTGTTCAGCTTTGCTGCTTTCTAAAGGTGAGAAGAAACTAGTTAACAGGTCAGAGACGTTTTCACTAGCACCACACTGTCCATCTGCATCGCTTAATTAAATTCTGTTTCTACTTATGTTAGCTAATAGCCCTGTGAAGACTGGAAACAATGAAAACTAAGTGAAACAAATAATAAGCTCCAAACTATTACCTTACAGTATTATTTGAAAAAGTGTTTTGCTTTTTTCTTTTTTCCCCCATTTTCTACATATAATAATAACCTCTCTATATAATCTATATATAGGGAAAGATCATCAAAAAACTACCAGTTTCTCTTTATACAGTATGAACAACAGAATCCTCATTAGTCAAGCACCTGGCTGAGAGTAACATGGTAAAAGACAGTTGGCTGAGCAAGGAAGTGATGGTCTGGTGGAAGATGGAAATTCTTCAGATAATTATTTATTACTATTGTATCTGCCTTTAGAAGTGCCTTTTCACAGACGATAAGAATGCACTGATGGCTGTGCACTTTCTATGAAATAGCAAGAGGTAACCAGCCACCCAATACTGGTGGCAGGGAGGCTGTGCTTTCTCTTTTTAGATGCAATCTTAACACACCTTTACATGCCTGGAACTGGGACACAGAAAAAGGGTGTTCTCAGCAGTGTTTTACATTTTTTTAATCATTGCAAGGTCTTGCACTTCTGAGTGGACTGTAAAACCAGTTAATTAAGACTACTGCCAGCAGCAAAACAAGAAAGAAAGATAAAAAGAAAGTAATGAAACCCCCTGTGATTGTAGAGTGGAATATCTTCCAAATCAAGAGTACATCATCCTGTCACTTGGATGGGCATGATATTTGGACACGTGAGCAACAAACATTGCCTAATTATCTAGATATATAGGTGCAAATATTTAGATATCCATTTCCTGGCCACTTTTTCATGAGTTCTAGACACAGTGTTTGGGCCTTCATGCAAATTTTACCATGTATTCACAATTAGTAAGGGCTTGTAGAAGCAGTTCTGGTCAAAGCAGGTATCTTGATCCCAAAGACAGGAACTGCTTAAACAAGGTTTATTAAGCTTAACAAGACAAAAGAGCACAGGAAGTATTCTGAAGTCATCTGTGTTGGAAAGAAAGGGGAAGCAAATTTTCTAGGCCATGGAGTTTCAGTACTTAGCACATTCTTCCCTTTCAGTCAGGACCTACAAATTCAGTTCTTAATATATTAGTTAGATTTTGGTACCCCACTGAATAAGAGCAACTACGCTTTTATTGAAATCAACAAAACCGAGATTTCACCCTGCATCTTTGTAAGAAAAAAGTCTAACAGGGACCATATTACACAGTGTTTAAACAGAGGTATTTTAATTCTGGAGATAATAGTGTTCAAACAACTTCTGCAATTATTGAGGAACTATGCATTCAGTATTTGACACATATCTGCCATTTGCACATTGCAGAACTCTTTGGAAAACCTGTAAGGCTTTCCAAGGACCTGTATGATTTCCCCATAAGCAGTTAATTTGTCAGCTACATTTCTTAGTTGATGCTTGCTCAGGATAATCAGTGGACTAATAAAAATGCTGTTGGCATGAATAAAGGTTTAAATGTACCTGCAAGTGTATAAGGACCAGTCTAAACTTCGTGGTGTGAAAACACTAGTGGTGAATTACCTTGATGCATACCAGGTAATTCTATAGCGTTTGTACACTTGGGTTAGATTATTAATTTTAAATTCAATAGATCTTGAAACTGTTATTCTCTGCCAAGTCTGAATGCACACACACAATTGCGGGAAACGTTCTGAGTCACACAGGCATTTCCTGAAAGGAATCCCCACCAACTCAGTCTTCTATAATGCTTACCTTGCTGCTTTTGTCAAGTTTCCAGGTTTACCAAGATGATCAGCTTCATGGAACTCAGGTTTCTGCAGTAGAAGGCTCAGCCTATTTCTCTTCTGCTTAGCTCTACAACAGAATTAGGGCAGCTTTTCAAGGAACTTTGTTGAAAGTTGGTTCATTTTTTTCTCGAACATTTCCTTTAACTAATATCTCTCCTTTGGTATCATAGATCCCCCTGTGTTCAGTTATAGTAATATTGATGTTACTTCTACATATATTATTCCCATTAATTATTTTTTCTTTACAGCTTAGCACAAATTTACATATGAAGAACTGGCAAAGAGAAATAGAAATCTTTTCATTTTCAGTATCATTTATTTTAAAGATTAGGGGGTGAAATTTCAGAACAGAGAACATAAATAGTTGGCTCAGCTTTTTCTACTTTTAATATTTCGCAAAGAAAAAGGAAGTATTGCTTCCTGTCATTTGAAATTTTTAAAAGAAACTTTCCCGGAACATATTCAGACCTCAAAGAAGCATTTGTCAAAACTTCTTGAAACCTTCCTTTTCTATTTTCTTAGTTCATTACTTGGTTTGATTTTTGTTTTTAAAAAATAATTCCATGATTAATTAATATTTTAGGTATACAATTCCTAGACTTAGAGTTCATGAGTTTTCATGTATATCAGTCAAAAATGGAACGATCTGTGCCCCAAATTCATACCCACAAGCTATGTTAAAATGTTCCTCTATGTAAACAGAACACTCAGAACATCAGCGTGACCTTAAAACTTACCCAGGCTTGCTTGCTTTATGAGGCTCTTCTTTAATTGTTGATTTCATGACTTTGTAATAGGATTTATCCTTTGAAGCAGAAATGTTTAGTTGAGGGAATAAAAGAAGTGGGTTCTCCATCTTCCTCTGAAAAGCTTCCTGGTTTTAGACAATGTTTCTTCTACTTCCTTACAGCAGCTGCATCTGGTGTAACTGATGTGCTCAGGAGGGCTCTCACATGCTGTATTGGGCTGGGTGGCCCCCAGTGGGCTGTTGAGCAGTTTCCAGAGCAGGTAGTGGGAAGAAGGAGGTTTTGCACCTTCACTGCCACTGCAGCCGCATGTACACGGGGTTTTAAGTAGAGTTCTGGTTTTACAGTCGTCATTTAGGGAAGTGAGATTGCAACTTTGCAAAATGGCCGTTGATCATCCAGACAAACACAGCTCCAAGCAGAGAGCAACTCCTGAGCTTCTGCTTGTGGAACTTGGCATTTTACTAGACTTAGGATGATGCTATTATTTTCCCCCAAAACACCTGCAAGAAGTGTATATAGCCTCCCTAAAATGAATTCTAATGAGAATAATTTTCCATAAAGTAACACGCAACATTGTCTTAAGCTCTTAAAAGACCTTTTAACTGACCTTAAACTGCCCTCTACAGCCTCGGGTGCCATATGTTGGACACAACATCGATTCTATCTACAGTATGCTAACTTGAAACTTGGGGTTTCTCAGAGGCTTCTGCCAGAGCCAGATGAAGCTGTGGTCAATCAGATTTTTTTTAAAAGTGGAGATTTTAATTTTTGCATCACATTTCAGAAATAATGACCACCTATTTCTAATTTCAGGTTTGTCCATTTAAAGCTCCTCCTTTATCTTTTATATCTGTGGCTTTATTTTCATTTACAGTCTCCCAGGATAACAAGTCTTTAGTTCAGCACAAAAACTTGTGATTTTTTTTACTTTATTTACTTTGACAGTAAATAACCCAAAATTTCTCCTTTCAGTTTGCATAATGTAAAAATGTATTCATTTTTTAGGCTGATCACCACAAATTACATACAAGCCTGATGTCAAGTAAGACGTCAACAAGAAACAAGTTTCTTGTTCTTAAGTAGAATTTGTGTTGGTGATGTCACAGGAATAATACATCCACTTTAATATTAGCCGAATGAGGGGTTGAAAAGGATGAAAATTATCCAGTGACTAATTTATTAAGAATTAAATAATCTTCCCATTTTTAATGCCAATGCCTCATTATAATTATTCAGGTAAGACACCAAGCCTTGGGAGGAAGACATGGGTTCATCACCTTTCTGTACTGTTCTGCACAATTCCTGCAACATGGGTAATTTCTGGTGAGAGTCCCACCACAGGCTTTTCCTTGCGGCTTGCAGAGCTGAGGAGGACAATAAGTACTAATATTCAAAAGAACTAAAAATAACTCACTGTGCTGGGACTCCAAATTCCTGAAGCATAACAAAAAAAGATGTTATCTATTGTGATTTTTTTAAGGGAGGAAAAAATGGAATAAAATTCATGTGTATTACATGTGTCACACATGTGACACAAATTTTAAAATCAGACAGAATGGGAAATATTCAGTGCAAAAATGCTTTTTATGACCCAAGGACCTTTAAGAAGAAGGGTTATGGTTTTAAATTGCATTTTCAGTTTCAGAGTAGGCTTCTACATTACATCCTGCTTATTTTAAACTGGCTTTAACCCCAGCTGTCTTTAATAACATATTCCACCTTTTACCAATAAGTAAATAAATACAGAATGCATAATTTTATTTCATTTTTCTGCAACTGGTTGTCGGGTAAGCATGGGGTTTTTTCACCTGTTATGTGTATACAATACTGTTTGTGTTCATGTGCCATAATTTTATTGCCTGGTGACTTCAGTTCCTGAAAAATGTTGTTAATTGTAGCGTCAATAGTTGATATAAGCTTATTGAAGAAAGATGTGTAGCATGACACGTCTCTCAGAAGTGAGTTGTGGTAACATTGCCACTATAGCGTGTAACTTACAGATGGAAACACCCAGTTATTCTCACCACTGTGCCCAGCAAGATCATGGAGCAGATCCTCCTGGAAATTATGCTAAGGCATGTGGAAAATAAGGAGGTGACTGGTGACACAGCTTCGCTAAAGGCAAATCATGCCTGACAAATTTGGTGTCCTTCCATGACAGTATTACAGTGTTCGTGAATAAGGGAAGAACTGAAATCATCTAACTGGACATGGATAAGGGAAGAGCAACTCAAATCATCTACCTGGACTTGTGCAAAGCATTTGACACTGTCACGCAAAACATCCTTGTTCCTAAATTGGAGAGACATGGATTTGACAGACAGACCACTTTGGTGGATACGGAGTTGGCTGGATGGTCGCTCTCAAAAAGTTGCAGTCAATGGCTCAATGTCCAAGTGGAAGCCAGTGATAAGTGGTGTTCCTCAGGGGTCAGTACTGGGACCAGTGCTGTTTAACATCTTTGTCAGCAACATGGACAGCGGGATTGAGTGCACCATCGGCAAGTTTGCCAACAACACCAAGCTGTGTGACACGGTTGACAAACTGGAGGGAAAGGATGCCATTCACAGGGACCTGGACAGGCTTCTGGGGTGGGGCTGTGCAAACCTTATGAAGTTCAACCAGGCCAAGTGCATGTGGGCCAGGGCAATTCCAAGAACAAATACAGGCTGGGTGGAGCACGGATTGAGAGCAGCCCTGAGGAGAAGGACTCGGGGGTGTTGGTGGACAAGAAGCTCAACATGAGCCAGTAATGTGTGCCAGCAGCCCAGAAACCCAACCACATCCTCTGCTGCATCAAAAGAAGCATGGCCAGCAGATCAAGGGAGGTAATTTTCTCCCTCTACTCTGCTCTGTGAGACCTCACCTGGAGTACTGCATCCTGCTCTGGGGCCTCCAGCATAAGAAGGACATGGACCTGTTGAAGCAAGTCTGGGGGAGAGCCACAAAAATGATCAGAGAGCTGGAGCCCCTCTCCTATGAAGACAGGCTGAGACAGTTGGGGTTGTTCAGCCTGGAGGAGAGAAGAGTCTGGGGAGATCTTATAGAAGACTTCCAGGACTTAAAGGGGCCCTGCACAAGAGATAGGGAAGGACTCTTTTGAGGGATTGTAGTGATAGGACAAGGGTAGTGGTTTTAAACTGAAAGAGGGGAGATTAGATATTAGGAAGAAATCCTTTACTGTGAGGGTGGTGAGGCCCTCACTGGAACAGTTTGCCCAGAGAAGCTGTGGATGCCCCTTCCCTGGAAATTTTTGAGACCTGGCTGGCTGGGGCTTTGAGTAATCTGGTCTAATTTAAGGTATCCCTGCCCATGGCAGTGGGGTAGGAAATAAATCATCTTCAAAGACCCTTCCAACTCTAACCATTCTGTGATTCTGTGAAATGACCCATTACGTCATCTTTTTCAGCACCCACTAACAATGGGCTCTCCCCAGTGTACGTCTCAATGGCTTGTCCAATTCACTCTTAAATTACGCTAAAGCAACAGGTGTTATGTCTTAGATACTTGAAATATTAGTGTACTATACTGTGACAATAGTATCAGTCCCAGATGCAGCAGTGTGCTGTGCATCTCCTGAGAATTCATTTGGAAATATTTCAGGGGGGAGAAGGAAGGGAATAATTACAAACAATGTCTTTCTTTATTTTTTCCTTTTTTCCCTTCTTTTTTCTTCCATTAATAGAAAGCTAATAATAAATCCTGGCCCTGAAGTAGCCAAAATTGCAGCAAAATCAGTCTGTGTTTTGTCAATGATGGTACTGGTGCTAATAAGTGTTTCTGTTTTGCACTGCAGGCTACAGTAGTTATAGCAACAGTATTAATGAACCTATAAATGCTTCTGGGTCATTCTGTATACTGCAAGATGACGATATAGAAAAAATGAATAAGTTATTTTAAGCCAGAAAAAGCAGGCCCAGAATATTATATTGAAGACATGACTAGAGACAGAAAGCTCTAAAGAAATTTGGGATGAGAACTAAATGTCTTCATTCCCCGTCATTTCTGAAGTGTATCATAAATCTTTTGGGAAGGAGACTAGTCATTTTTAAGCCTTCAAAACAACATTATCTCTGCAAAGTGAGAGTAGTGCTGACTTAATGGTTTATTACTGTGAAAAGAATAAATACTTTTTTCAAGAGCCTTTACAGTTAGATTAATAGAATATGTATTTTCAAAATAATCTTTATGTGCAAAGAAGTAAAAATTGAATGAATCATAAAGTGCAGAAAGTTCCTTGAGATGGTGTCTTGATCTCTTTGGGCCTGTTCTTCAGTTGAAAAGTGTCTGTACTGGCCTCTGCTAGTGTTTCATAAGGTCCTATCACAGCTGATGATCAAGTCATGCTTGACTTGTGTAGAACTAACAGCTGCCCTCTGTGAAAAAAAATATTGACTGATATCTTTAGCAATAAGGACATACACTGAATATGTCATATTTCTTTTTCAAAGGTAAGCACTGAAAGATTCAGACTTTCAATTCAGCTGAATAGAAATGCTTGGGTGGTTTAGCTCAGCACAAAGAACTAGTGCACAATGCGAAGGTCTCCTTTGTTAGCAATCCCACTGCACTTCTCTTCCAGCTGTTTTTGTTACTTGCCAGGTAAGTGCAAACTTTGCCTCCTTCATGTCCGTGCTTACGTTCTAGCCACTGTCCAGGCTCCTCCACAACCGAGCTCCACCATTGTTCTTATTCAAATCCACTTTTACCAGTACGGCTTTTGTGGAGTTATGTTTGGTTTAGTTTCTGCTGAAGGGAAGTGATAGTCATCTTTGTGGGAAGAGAAGAAAAAGTAACACAGTCTCTTTACTGTCCTGTGAAAAATAAGCATGGAAATAAACTTTACCGAAAAACATGGTCTGAAAAGATGTATTTCCATATTTCTCTTTCCTGTAAAGGGATTTGAAGAGTTAAAAATTAAAATTACATTATTTGATTTGGCTTTAATAAATAATTCTACTGCTTTTCAGTAACTTCTTAAGAATTTATCAATATTTATGTGGTTTATTCCCTATTGGAAACCATAAATTTTATGTGGTGTATTCCCTATTAGAAACCAAAATTAGATCTACCGTTTAATAATCATGTGATCCAATATATGGTTGTTTATCTTCCATTAAAAACCATATTTGCTCCATGAAGCAACACGAATAGGAAAATAGTGTTATTGTAAATCTCAAGCAGAGGAGCTTCCAGTCTGCTAATGCAGTGAATTTCTTTACTGGTGCACTTTAGTGATTCATTCCTGTGGAGGAACTTGACACGTGGGATACTTCAGAGTTAGTGGAAGAGGAGCATTGTAACAACTACACATACTTCACATCAACACCCTTTTGTTGCTGAAAAAAAAAAAAAATTACATTTCTTCAGAAATAGATCACTGTCAACAGGAACATAATGTTTTTAATTTAGGGGTCCTGTCAGTCAAGGATCTCAAAAGAATTTTTCTGATGAAAGCACAGGCTTGTGGCTGGCTTGGGAATCTGCAGTTTCTGCAGAACTTCTGCTGTGGAAAATGTTTACATCAGTGCTAAACTAAATTCATTTATTTAGTCTTTTGAAAGGTCAAAGTAAGAAAGTGAGTCTGCAAAGTTCTCAGCTGTATTCATTTCCTGTCTGCCCCATGGTCATATGGCCGGCATCTCTGATTAGTTCTATTTACATATTACATATATCTCTGTCACAGTTAATCTACAGGAAGCTGGTTTCTCAGTTGAACCACTCACTGTTTACAGCTAGCTTGCCACAAGCGATGACATCAGTGCTGCGTTTTAATGACCAGCTTCCGCAAGTGCTCACCTAGGACACTCAGATGCCTGTTAAAATGTACTTTTAGTGGGTATTCACAGGAAATGTTGAAGGCAGGAATGTGCTCTAAATCCTCCTCAAAACATCCTACTGGAGCTCCATGCTACTGTATTTATTTCCATCTTACAGAAACCCGGAGGGATTCTTCACTTGACAACATGCTTTTTTCCCAAGAAAAAGGTGTTACCAATCCATGCTCACACTGAAGCAACAGCAAGTACTGGGCTGAGCGTTTTCTGGTCCTCCTGTGGAAGGTGTGGGAGAACAGAATGGAGAGACTGTCACTTAGTCGCATGAGAGGGCTGTGACTCCAGGTCCTCTGCATATTAGCCATAGGATCGAATTCCCAGTGGCCGACAAAGGAGTAGGATGAGTTTTACATCAGGACTGGGTGTGCTATCACTGAACTACCATGTGGTTTAAGCACAGCTCTTGTGCTGGTGACAGGCAGGTTCTCACTCTGCTTTTCCAGTCAGATGATTTGGGAATATCTCGGGGATGCTGCAGCGCAGGTTGAACTACTAGGGCAGGTATTGTCAAGCCTCCATAATGCAGAACTTCAGAAGCTGTAAGGAACATTTCATATTAAAAAGGCAGCTCTGCAGGGAAGAGAGCTACCCCAGGCTGGGAAAGCAGGTTTTGAAGGTCACACCTAGGTAATTAGAATGAAATTAGGCAGGACTTAAGTGCTTAGATTCCACTGTAAAGCCACCCTTGATGGCTGCAGTGTTGCATCTTGTGCTCCCTCAGTATGATATGGCACCGATACAGATATACCTAAATCTGCTTATTTAAAGCACAGCTAAATTTTCTTTAGCTTATACGTTATTATGTTTTATTCATAGTTACTTCTTCCTGACAGTGCATTTTTCTGATGTCCTGATTTAGCTGATGTAAATAGTCCTAGGATTTACAGACTAGTATGATGGATTGATCATCGGAACAGTAAAAAAAATTGGTACCAAAAAAGTTGAAAAATTAGTTTCTCAGTGCACATAGAATATATAAACAGATATGAATATTATTACGAATATGAAGACGTGTTAAATTATCTTCAAAGTCCGTAAAAAGAAGACAGTGTCTGAACATTTTAAAGCTACCAATTACTTTATTTTTTCTCTTCAGAAATTACCCAAAGACGTTCCCCACTAAAATTAGATAGAACTTAATAATAATGCCAGGTCAAATTTGAATGAGTATGAAATCTTCAGAATGACTGAAAAGTTCTCCAGGAAGGTTCAACCGTTTGTTGAGGATTGAGAAAAGTTGTATTCTAAAATATGTTGGGACAGTTTTATGTCCTAGGTGATGAATGTTTTGCAGTAGTAATTTCCTTTTTGTCCTTCCAGTCTGTTCTAAATCTTCTCTTATGCAGAGGCTGGCTTCAAGACAGGGGCATTCATTGCCAGTGTTCACCAGCCACTCATTGCCTCTCCTCTTCTGAGCTAATACCAGAATTGCCATCAAAAGTCTTCACTTACCAAGCATAAAGGTAACACTAGCTTTCCCCAAATTGTCATCCAATTCCTTTTTCAGGTTTGCAAAGACGTTCAAGAAAAGCTTGCTGGCTAACACAGCAGTATGCAGAGGGTGGTGAATCTTATTAAGCCTTCAGAAAAGCTTCAGGCGTAGTAGAGATAAAGGTTCACTCCAGTAAAGTACTTATGCATATGTTTAATTTCAGTCATGCAAGAAATCTTATCTGATTAATTTGCTGTGTTGTATTAGAGACTATGTGATCTGGCTAAGATCTGAGACACAGCAGATGTGAGCAGCACCATAAGAAAGAATTGAACCCACTCTTCATTTTGGAGTCTACACAGCAGTATGGATTTTATGGATTCCTCACCATCATCCTTGTTGTCATCTTTGTGACCAAAGACCTTGCCATTTGGGCATTATCCAGTTTTAGAATGTTTCTGTGTCATGATGTGCTTTGTTCTTACGGTTTTATCTGTCACATTGCTTAACTTTTGCAGAAGTTGACCTTGGCAATCTTTGATTTTCACAACAGCATCTAAACCTGATTCTCATCAGGTCCAGTCTACTGCTCCTGTCTTTCTCGTCTGACTTTCTCCGTCACAGCTATCATAACTGGAATAAAATTAAAAAAAAAAAAAAAAATTAAAAAAAGGTTTTGCAAAGCTAGCCAAAAATACTTCCTCAAAACAGAGGAAATGTGATATTTTTGGTATGCACACCAAGAAGCAAGCTATTCTAGTCTCTCTTTTGAGTAAAAACAGGTGATCATTTATCAAGTTGCACTGCCAATTAGATAAACATAAAAATTGTAATAATTCCGATATTGCTATGGTCACCAAATGTAATACAAATGTTGTATTTCATCTGTTGCCAATTAGCCTAGATTGCCTGAGGATAGAAACTGTTACTCTGAAACGTGTATGAATTAATTTCCATTCCAATTTGCAATGCCCACAAGTAATTTTTTGTAATTCCTAGGGAAGATCTGCAGACTGCTTCGCTCAAAGCAAGCACCTTTCAAATCCTAACTTTAGAGATTGTCACTAAGGCTACGTAAGACTTACTTCTTTCTTTTTTTTTTTTTTTTTTTTTTTTTTTTTTTTCCCTTGGAAAGGTCTCCAAGTGTAAAAAATGTGCTTTCCAATATCAAATTATGTCCTAATTCTGATATGGTTTATGTATCTTCCCCAGAGGACGGAAGGGGAGAACAGCCATTTGGGCATCCAGGTCTTACAGCACCAAGGTAAGGCACCCCAAGCGAAGGGTTGACAGCACAACGGCCACGGCAGTCCCAGTGCTCCCTCTGTTGGAAAAATTCTGACATGTCCTTTTTCCTTTCCTTGAAAAAAAAAAAAGAGATGAACGGCCCTGCTTGCCAATAAACATCCCAGGTGTTTTCCAGTCAAATCCCAGAGGGCTGTGTGCAAAAGCTGTACTCGTCCCTCTGTGCTGGCACTGTCCTTGTGTCTGTCCCACCTAACGCTTGGCTTTGCCCATCCGAGAGGAGCTTCCTTTGGTTTTTTCCTTTTGGATTTGCAATAGAGACAACAATACATACTGGCTCCCAGTTCAGAAAGGATGGAGAGTGGCTGGAGAGGGTACAGTAGAGAGCAGAGTACCACAAAGATGATTAGATCCCTGGAGCATCTCTCTTACAAGGAAAGGTTGAAGGACTCGGGTCTTTTTAGTCTGGAGAAGAGAAGGCTGAGAGGGGATCTGACGTGGCAAAACACACAACTACTATCTTGATGTTTGCACCTGGGGTCATTATCTAGTAACTGAGTGCGTGCAGGAACCTGCATCATCTCAGTTGAAAAAAAACAGATGGACTGTGAGCTGGGGTCATTTTCTGGCTGTTGAAGAATCATTTGTCACTGCTTTGCCTCTGTGCTTGCCATGCTGTATTCATTTAGCCACTGTGACTGTGATGGTTATCTAAGCAGAACTGAAAACATGGAACCCCAGCAAGCCCTTGAGGCATAACCAGAGCAGATACTTCAAAGTGAAACCCCAGGCTTGAGCCTACAACAGGTGAGGGAAAGCCTTTTGTGCAATGTGAGCCTCTCTGAAGTCTCACTTCAGCTCCTGCAAAACGTGCTTCTTTTCAGGTGATTTCTTTATCTGCACTTTGTTCTTGTCATCACTTTAGGGCAGTTAACCTCATGTCAGGTCTTGCTCTAGCTAAGCATGATTTGATCAAATTTTAGCATTTTAGCTGTAAAATGACACAAAACTCAGTGCAAGCAAGGAAAAAGTCATGGCTTTGGGGCTGGCTGTGCCTAGACTCTGCCAGGGAAGCTCTAGTTTGTTAATCACCATCTTCCTAGGTGGGATAGCGTGCTCCCCCTTTGCTTGAATATCTTCAACTTCAGCAGACCAGCTAGTGCATCCTAAGATCACAAGTGCTAATGTGAGACTGTCCTGTGGTATTTCTTGATGCAGTCTGGCCTACGTAGGACTCAATCTCTTGGACAGAAATTGCTGGTAAACAGTGTTAGTCACATGAAAAAAATGATTGCCCAGTGACCAATGTGCAGCCCTCAGTATTTAATTGCAGCTGAATGCCACAGTGATAACAGGAGGCTGAGTAAGTCCAGCCAAATTTAGTTTCTTGAGGAGGATAGAAATTATCCCTGGTCCCTAGCAGGAGTGACTCAGTGGCTTTGTATGGACACCTTGTTGGGTATATATGGGCAGATGAGAAATGAACATCAGAGCTCCCTGTGTGGAGGGATGCAGGGTCAAAGAGAAATGGCAAAGGTATATGTAGAGCAGTGAGTCTTCAGATCACAAATGTGTGATGAGAATGAACCTGATCAAAAGCGATGCTCAGTAGTGTCTATCTACCTCGTGACAGGCACCCAGCTGCCTCCCTGCTATCTTTCTGGCAGGGGTAGGAGTCCCCATGCTGTATCTTCTCCTTAGAAGAGTTTTTCTCCTGAATTTTTCTGGATTTTTTCTCCTGAAATTTTTCTCTCCCTGCATTAGCAGCTATGAGCTTTGCAAGTAGAGGTGTGGGTGATGGATGCACACAGCTCCTGACCCTGGCCTTAGTGATCAACATTGTGAAAAAGTGTAAGGTGAAGTGGTGCAGTGTCATCTCAACTGACACTGAAACAATGAGCAATATTGCTGTGGCCTTGCAAAACTCTGAGTAGGCTCGTTAGCCAAGGTAATGGCATCTCTAATTGGACAAGGCTGGGTGTGGTGCTGGCACAGCTATTTTGCTGGTATGTGCAGGGAGGAAGCCTTCTTGACTGAAGTTAAAACACTTTTAGGTTCTCCCTAGCATCCCTGGCTGAAGTTTCCTTTTGGTGGGACCAGATGCATGATAGGATACAAGATGCCAAAGCTGTCATAGAATCATAGAATGGTTAGAGTTGGAAGGGACCTTAAAGATCATCAAGTTCCAACCCTCCTGCCATGGGCAGGGACACCTCCCACTAAACCAGGTTGCTCAAAGCTCCATCCAGCCTAGCCTTAAACACTTCCAGGGATGGAGCATCCACAGCTTCCCTGGGCAACCTGTTCCAGTGTCTCACCACCCTCACAGTAAAGAATTTCTTTCTAGTATCTAATCTAAATCTCCCCTCTTCCAATTTAAAGCTCTTACCCCTTGTCCTGTCACTACGCTTCCTGACAAAGAGTCCCTCTCCAGCTCTCCTGTAGGCTCCCTTCAGATATTGGAAGGCTGCTATAAGGTCTTCCCGGAGCCTCGTCTTCTCCAGGCTGAACAAGCATATCTCCCACAGCCCATCTTCTCAGGGCTGCTCTCCAGCCATTCTCCACCCAACCTGTATTTGTGCTTGGGTTGCCATGTCCCAGGTGCAGGACCTTGCACTTGGCTTGGTTGAAATTCATGCAATTTGCACTAGCCCACCTCTCAAGCCTGTCCAGGTCCCTCTGGATGGCATCCTTTCCCTCCAGCGTATCAACCGCGCCACCGAGCTTGGTGTCATCGGGGTCTTGACTTCCTTACAGCCTTAGTTACTCCATGATTCTGAACTCATCAAAGGACTCAAGGATCTCCCCCAGCACAAACAAGCCAGCAAACTGTCCCCGGTGAACCAGAAAGAGCAACGAACAGCACAAGCCCCATTGATCTTTGGCTCAATCCATCATAGCAACTGAGGGAGTTGTACCTTGGACTCCCCACCAGTTTGCTCTAGGACACATTTTTCCAGGGGCTGCAGGTCCCTGGTATGAGGGGGGATGTTCATGGCTCTGCCTGGACCAGGTGCTACAGCTGCTACTGCTACTGTGTCTGATTAATTGGCAGAGATGTGTGTGTCAGGGAGCCACTGTTGAGCAGAAATCAGAGAGGGTCATTTAGCTAAAGTTAAAGCAAAAATCAAAATATAAAGTGTTCACCAAAGCAGGTATTTTGCTGTTAGCAGGGCTGTGCTGTGTACACCAGCAGTGGGCAGTCAAAGTCCATTCTAGTGTCCACCTGGTGTCCAACCTGCACTAAAGGTAGGAGGCTGGAGACATGTCCCCAGCAGCCAAGAGAAAGCAGTTTTGCCCTGTGTTAGAAACTAGATTTTCCCTTGGTCTTAGCACTGCCCTGGAAACTAGCATCTGAGTAGAATGTGCAAGCCAGAGAGGAGACGACAAGAAGGTTCAATGCAAGGAAGAAGGAAAAGGAGCTTTAATTTCTTTTTTGAGATAATTTCTTCCCTCCATGTCACAGTCTTGGGCTCTTATATTTTTCATGCTTCATTACAAGTGTTTGTAATTATATGAGTAGCTTCAGAGGCCAATTAAACCTTCATTTGGAAGCTGCTCTGGATGCTGGAAGCCCTCCATTAGCCTGGGCTTCTGCCAGGGAAAAACACTACGTTGTCTTTTAACAACTGCATCAGCTCCTATCTGCTTAATGTTGATTCTCCTATTAAGTTCTGCTAATACTTTTCTAATTGTGTGAGCTGGGCCTAAAGCCAGGCTGGGTGACTTTTGCCAGCTGCTTCCTAGGCTGAATCAGAGATGAGCAAAACCCTCACAAACACTTCACTGGGCATGTGTTCAGTCACATCTAAATAGCAGCCGTTCTCCTGAGAACTGACTCTGGTTCTTATTTGTGCCCCCTGTGTTGTTTCCCAAGGCAAGCCCCATACAGTCAGAAGACGTGGATGCAAGAGAACATACTCATTGGAGCACTAGGGGCCTGGCATTGCAGGCAGCTTACCCTGTGAAGTACCAGAAAGGATGCCATGGAAATCAGAGGCCAGCCCACACCTCTGCTTGCAGGTGAGCCATGGGTCCTTTGAAGCAGATAATACAGTACCAACTGCCCAGGAGGGAGCATGTACAAGTGGAAGGACTTGTTATATCCACAGGTCTGGGCATTCACAGGTTGTGGAAGGGAAGACACTGACACCATGGCAGGGGTAGGAGATCTCAGATCCACATCAGGTGGATGTGTTACTCACAAGAGAGTGATATGAGAAACCTACTGGATCAGCCACTTCTGGCTGTGGTTGAGGCAGGGGTGTGATGCGGACCACTTCTTCTCCCACTGTCTAACTGGAGAGGTACCACCTGGCTGCAGGCCAGGCACCTCTATCCAGGGGCTGGTTCTGGAAGCCTTAAGGACGGACGGGATTTTTTTCTTTTGGGAGCAAGTGTGGAGGCAATGTCCAAACAAAACATGTGTCATGTCATACTAAAGGTTGTCCAGCGTATCAACCGCTTGCTGAGAAATAGAAGCCATTAATAGCAGACAAGTGACAGCCATCAGTGGAGGAGACCCACAGTCCACACATTAGAAGTGTGCCCGTCTCAAGCCTTTTCTCTCATCTTCTAGTTCAAAAATATATATGATATCTTAAATGAAATTAAAGCAAATGTGTAGATTTATTGCTAAGTAGGGATGAAGCTAAGCATACACAGTTTTATTTCTAATCAAATTGCATACGCTTTAATTAAAAATGGTCAGGCAAATAACTTAATAGAAAAGCTTATTTAATTTGAATGTGCTCTGACTAATGGCTCTACCTTTAAATTAAAACATTGATAGGATGGAAATCACTAGTTTTGAATTTTTCATTTGAGAAACATTGCTATATTTTAATTTTAAAACCCTTGCAGCTCTAGTACACACTGGTCAAGTTTTAATGCCTTATTACACCCTAACACTGACAAATTCAAAACAAATTTACTGTGTCTCAGCAGCTTGTGTTTGGAGCTGATTTGCTTCTGAGAGCAACAGCCCCTTGTTCGAAGGCCCTCACAAACATGGCTCTGGACATGGTTGCTGCCATTCACTTCACAGCGAGCCTGGGCTAGCCTTGCGTGACAGTGCTCACTGCTGGCCAGAGCCCCCAGGGGACAGCAGGCCACCAGAACTCACTGATGGTCACAGGACCACCTGTAGTCATTGCACATGTTTGTATTGTGTAGGTGACTGGATCTCATCCCACAGACCTTTTGGAGAATTTGTTTTTCAAGGCTTTATTCCTCTACTAAGATAAGATTAAGCAAAAAGAGAAAGACTGCAGAAAATGTGGGTGTTTAAGATAGAAAATAAGGTCTGGTAACAAACACCATTATAATGTGAAAAATCAATGTGAAAAAATAAAATTTAAAAAATGGCCATGTGACAGGTTCAATACCTAATTCATCTTGGAATTTCTGGCAGGAAAATGTGCCTCCTGCATAAGGTGCTTGGTACGTAGAGAGGAAGGTTCAGAGAGCTTGAAATTCATTGTGACCGAGCACTGCTAAACAGCCAAACGTGTCATTATTGTAGATGGTTTCCTGGTAGCATAAAAAAAGCAAGAAGGAGCCAGGGCTATTTCAGAGCAAAGTTGGAAACACTAATTGACTTTTACTCACTGGGAAAGAAGATGCAGCATGACAAATGGCTTTGTGGTTTGAATCATTAGAGAATGAGGAGAAAGTTGCTGGCTAATGGGACTCTACTGGGCAGAAATGGCTGTGTTAGGATTGCTGTGAGTAATTTGCGAGATGTGCTTGTAAAGCAGGAGGAGTCAGCAGGACCCCAGCTGATACCAAGTGGCCAGCAGAAAGCAAGGCGGTAGAAGGATGAGACTGGAAAGGAGCAGAGAGAAGCTGGCCAGCACCTGATGGTTGCTTTCCTCTCTGGGATAAGCAGTACTGTGCAGCTCTTCCTGGGGAGGTCAAAATACCTCTGCCCATCTGAGGAGCAGAAGACAGATATGGTATTAGAGCCCCAAGGGCATTAGCAGGACTGAGTTGCTTTGACCAGACTCACCTGGGACCCCACCCACACCCTCTGCTTATGGACCAGGAGCTCTATTTAAACTCAGGCCTTAGCCCCTAGTTCTCTCTTGAGCTACATTGTAGGTAGGTCTATCTTCAACCCAATCTCCTGCTGCTTCTGATAGGGCTCCCTAAATGTCCCCTCCCCTGATCCATCTTAGGGCTGCAGATGGACCATTTGCTGGTCTTTGTGCAGCCTGCCCCGCTCAGGTGCTGTGTGATGGTCTCCCTTGGTGAGGGCACAGCTTATACTGGGGTCATCCTCAGCGCCTGACTTGTTCCCCTTGATGGACCATCTCTGCTCCGGCTGCTTTCTAACACGCAGGTTTTGCAGTGGGTCCTCCTGAGAAGGTGGCTGGAAGTCTGATGAGCTGCAGAGGGGTCACCAGACAAGCCCCAGGAGGAAGGAGCGGTTATTCTGTTTTGTGGCCCATCCTCTGGAGGAGAGATTCTAGCTACAGCAGTTGAAGGCATTTATTTGTCGAAATAATAAGATATGAGTCCAATGCTCCTTATTTCACATCATACTCACCCAGGGTTTGTTCTAGATGCTGGAAGAAGTGAGTTCAGAAATAATCCAAGGGTCAGTTTTCTAACATTAGACTGGAATTGTCTTTATTTACTTTTACAAAGTTGGCCAAGGCTCAAGGCTCTCTAATGTTATGTATCCTTCTGTAAACACAATTAACTGAAAACTTAGAAACATTGATATCATCTTTTCCCTTGGGACTAGTCACTGTGAGCTGCTTTCTCTAGCCAGAAAATCAACTTCCTTTTCCCCAGGGTTGCAGAGTAGGTGGAAATATATTTGGCTCAAAAAAAAAAAAAAAAAGAAAAAAAATGGAGGGAAAAGAAAGGGAATAGGCTTGATGATAAAGCTTAGCTTGGCTTATTGCAGTGGTCAAAGGTTAGCAAAGCTGGGTAGGAGTGGGAAGGTCTGGATTGTGAAAGGCAGCTGCACTTCCCATGTTGAAGACAGGCTGTAGAGAGACAGCGGGTCCCTGCTATTAAACAGCAGTTCTGTTATTTGTCTCTGAGGCAGCCAGGCAAGGCTGTTAGGAGAAGGATATGCTGTGCACCCAACAATTAACCAAAAACTATATGTGGGTATCAAAGCTGAACTGTTGTATCAGAGCTCCTGTTGTATCACCTGCTCAATAAGCCCTTGCTGAGGGAATGCAGAAAGGCCGCAAATAAACTATTTTTGTAGTAGGAGCTTTTCAAAATGGTGTTACAAGCCCTTCCCCAGGTGGTCCAGCCTAGTACTACATGATCTTACAGATGGAAAAATCTTGTCTGCTTCTAATCTAATCCTTACTTGCTGTAATTCAGGACAAACATTTCTTGTCCTTAACAAACATGGACACACTGAACAGTTTATCATCTTCCTCTTTGAGTAATTAACTGCTAAACTGCAGCCTTTTATGGATGTGACATTTAGGTACTTCATGTATCGTTACCCTGTGTCCCTTAGGTCTGCTCACTTCTAGATTGAACAAACTCTTATTCTTCCATCTTGCCTTACAGGTTTGTGATCTGGACTTTCTCCAGTTGGTCTACAGCCTTCTTGAAGAGCAATACCCAACTTCCAACCTCTTACTGACAGTCTGAATAAGGCAGAGCATGTTAATTATCCCACGTGTACGTGTATAAGAGATTTGTAACAGAAACATTAAGGTTGAAGTGAAGTCTGAATTAAAATGTGTGTAAACAATGGGGGGAAAACAACAGAATTAGGATTAAAAGAATGACCTGTGTTGATAATGTAGAGCACTCCTCCCAGAACCAGGTTCCTAGGATGCCATTCTTGGTTGTAAAACTGAAGAATGTGTTTATAGCATGACCAAAAGGCCTGCACTGCAGCAAGGTCACAGCACTGACAAATTATCAGCAGAAGAACCCCGCGTCCTGCCCAGAACATGGCGTTGAGGTTGCAGAAGTTCACATGCCATTGCTTTTCCTGACAGGCCACCAGGAAAACAAACGCTAGGCGAAGCAGATAATTCTCAAATCTGAAAAGTTTAGCCCATGCTGTTGGTAGCAAGAAGGGCACTGTGCACAGCTTCAAGCTGGCATACCTGGCTTTCTGCACCTCCTTTGTCTTTCCCTGCCCTCAGCAACCTTTCCTTTCCGTTCCTCCAGTAATACCAGGCCATCCCAACCTTTGCTACTCTGCTGTCTTTGCTTCCAGCTCTTTTGTTCTTTGGTCTCTGTTGCTCCTCCCCTGCAGTCTGTCACCTTTCGTGTTGGTCTTGCAAGCCTTTAATTCTGCTGCTGTATCCCAGCTGCCTCTGTCCTTCTCCCTGGCTGTCACATACACACAGCTACCTGCTGTCCTGTGCTCTTTGGCTGCATAGTCCTAGTCCTGTTTTTCAGTGCATTAGTGGTCCCAGGCTGGTAGCCTTTGCCTCCTGGGAAAAACTTTATCTGCTTAGCCATGTAGTTGATTGAAAGTTTCTGTATCTCATCCATTCACCCTGCACTGATCTTCAGCAGACTTGTGGATTGCACACTCTGCTCTCCCTCCCCTCATTGCCTGTGCAGGATTGCTCACGTAGTAACTCCCCATGCTGTTCCTTGTGGTAAACTGTACTTGCACTGCTTCTGAGTCCTGTACGTGCTAGATTCAGCACTGCTCTTCCACGTCTGAGTATTTGGGGAGTCTAGACTGATTAGGAATGGGGAGGGTGTCTCCACCTAAGCCCCTTGGAGGTGTAATCTGATGTGCTTGCAGCTAAGCAAAGTATTTGCTTTACTGAATTTTAAACTCTGGGTAATTGGGTCAGTTAGTTCATGAGTGGAGGCCGGTTGAGGTAGTCCTGTTTCTGCACCAGTACTGAAACAGGTTTCCTGAAAATACATTAACAGCTGCGGAACACAACATAGCACTGGACAGAAATTGGATGGAATCTTGACTGGGAGTAACTTTCATGTCCCTGTATAAGAAGACCTGTGAACTGTAGGCAAGTCTGGGGTTCAGGGTCTGTTACCGTTGTGTTGTGATATCAAGCAGATACTATTAGAATGAAGGATTTGCTGTGAGGCACTGTTGATCTCAGGCGGCAGAAAGGGAATCTTCCCCTCATTTTCTCATGAACAACTCCAGACAATAAATAAAAGGGAAACTGAAGAGAAAAAAAAAAAATCCTTCTTCTCTTAGAACTGTCCCCATTCCTCTTCCAGCCTCTGCTGCATATTACTTTGTGTGATTCATACAGAATAAAGACAAGGTGGATTTTAGAGCTAATTTTTTAAAATTTGAGCCCACCTTGGTCTCTGCTGCTGACAGAGTACAACTTGCCTCCCCTACTGGACTGATGGGTTTTGGACCAAATGTATATATATTAGAGAATTTTAAAAGCAGTAAAACAGCACAGCAGGATTCAGCCTTTATTATCCAGGAGCCATATAAGTAAAGGCAATCCACAGGTGGATGCAGGAATAAGGAGAGAAAAACAGAAGCAAAAAACCTCTTCTGTCAACACCAGATTTCATGCAGTAATTCTTTTAAGCTTGGCACTATCACGGTGATGTCCCTTGGCTGTGAAAGTACACGATGTGAGTGTCATCTGCCAACAATGAGCATCATGATGTGAAGTCCTTTTGACAGACCAGCCCTGGGGACGTGGCACCAGGCTGAAGATGCTAGACTGGAAATGTTGGCCTTGGGGCAGTGAGTTCTTGAGCAGGAGCAGTCTGAGCTTTCATGAGAAATACCCTGAGCCATGACTGCAGGGGTGATGGCACTGCTTGAGCAGGTGATGCCCATGGTCCCACTCCTTTATCCATGACTTCTTTTTACTTTCTGTGATTGGGACGCAGATGGCAAGACAGCTGGCCTCTGTGCCTCCTGGCTTACTTCCTTCACATCTCATTGATCTGAAGCTGCTTCAAGAGTTGTTTATTAACCCTCAAAGAGAAAAATGCTGTTGGAACACAATGTTTGCTTGATACGGAAAGTGTCACAGTCCTCAATGGGAAGCTGCAACAGAATGGCTCTGCAGACCAAAGGAAGCATGCCCAGAATGGTGCCTTTAGATTACTGTAGCAGTCCCCCACCATACCAAGGATGTGAGTACCAGTGATTATCAGAGAAACCAGGCTTGAGGGCTTGTTTTGATTCCTGCTTCAGCCTTCCAATCTAACACACTTAATGCGCATCAGGGAGCAGGGCAAGGAGACACTTTGTTCCCGTTTTTTGCAAAGTCAATCAGTTGCATAATATGAATCAGAGAGGCAGCAGGAACGTGATCGAGCGCAGAGAAGGGACACATCAAACGTTTTATTGTGGCTACGGGGAGAAGTGAGCCAGGCCTCTCTCTACCCAACTTATCTTTCCCTAACTGCCTTTGAGCCTGTTTTGCATCAGCTGCCTGTCACTCTAAATACAGCTCAGACTAAACGGTAGCTTCCCTGGAGCCCTTGTCTATTAGAAAAGGAGAGGTAAGCACCCCCAAAAGCCTCCAGAACGATTCAAAGAGTTTAAATTAGCCACTTCCTCTGCATTACCCTCACAGCGGGGCAGGGATTGCTGAGGGGCTGTGCAGCGCTGGGTGCTGAGCCCAGCACTGTTCAAGCCAACATGTGAGACAGGTGAGAGACAGCACACGGGCAGGGTGTCACCCTGGTTCTTTGATTCAAATGGGCAGAACTTTAAGGGGGAAATGGCCTTTTTTCTTAAGATAGAGCTTTAACTTGGGGTTCCTGCAACTTGTGAGGGTTGTCTAGGCAGCTAGTCTGGTGTGGTGCAAGTTTCTTTCTCTGCCCCCTCCTGCCCCCCTATCCTTCTGAAGCTGGGCTACTGTGTAACCAGGAGTACCTGTCACACCATCTAAAGGAGTGTGAGCACCAGGTATCATGGTAGCTTGAGCTCCTGGCTGTTTCCCCTCTTGAGATTTCTGCTTTTCTTTCACCAACAGGTGCTTAAAAATGTTACAAATCTGTAGTGGCTTATTCAAAGGTTGAGCTGCAGATGTACTAGCCCACATCAGAAGGGACAGACCCTCCACTCAGAGAAATTGCAATACCCTGAGAGTGAGCCTGATAAAAGCTATATGTATTTTTCGAAGTCTCTGGCAAGGAGAAAGGCCTCACAGAAGTTTGATGCTTACTTGGAAAATGACAGATGACCGGTCTGTTTGTTCCCAGTGCAAAGTTTGATGTGACGCCCTACCAGATGCTCTGTGCACCTGCTGGCAGCTAAGTCCCACATATTTTGGTTGAAGGAAGCAGGGTAACAAGGTGAATAGCAGTGACGTATGCTGAAGGGAAAGGGGGTAAAAAGAAATCACTCCAACACCAAGACTTTTAGGCATCTACCACTGTCTTAGGCAATTTCCTTCTTTGCCTAACAAACAGCAAGAACATTTGCTGTTGAAAGCATGTCTAAAAGCTGTGGGAGTCTATAATGACCATGAGGGGTTTCTGGGCTTTCTTACTTCACTTTGTAAATTCATGTCTCATCCTTGTTATATTAGTACTATTTTCAGTTGCTCTTACTCAGAGAGAACATAAGTGATTCTCCATTATGAATCTCAAGCAAACGAGATAACAATAAAACAGTTAGAGATTTTGCCGAGAAGAAGGGTCACTCTGGAGAGCTGTGCCTGGCACAGCTCCCCTGGAGATCCTACGACACTGTTCCAAAGCATGGGAGTACTGGTTTCAGCTCTCAGTGACCTCCCTTGCAGGCCAGCAAGGCCACTCAGTGCATGCACATGCTCCCTCCAGAGACAGCCAAGTCTCCCTGGAGACCATTGGCTGCTGGACAGTGTTCCCAAGGAACGTCTTGTCCAGATGCCATGGGACGTGTCCTCCTCCTTCCTGCAGCTAATCTCTGGGGCCTCTCCTCACATAGCTTCCTGCCCTCTGTGTTCATCATTGACCACTTTTTCCCTGCCTGCTCTCCTCCTTTCCAGCTCTCATGACCCGTTCCCATTTTTTGCCAGTGTGTCTCCAACCTATTCCTCATGCTGGCTTTTCCTCCACAGGCACCCCAAGATCCTGGTGCTGATGGGGCAAGGGAGGGGGGCTCTGCTGGCAGCAAAGAGGTAGGACACATTTCACAGAGTGGAGCTGACTGCAGAATGCAGTATGGTTGTGGCATGAAGCTACCTCAGTGACAGAGAGGACAAGCAATGCCCAGGGAGGATTTGCTGGCTGGCGGCATATTGGGCATGTTTTTATGGGCATCTAGTGTGCTCTGTAACAAACCAGGGTCTATGCCTGGCAATCCTTTCCAGGTGGGACAAGCCCCTGCAATTAGGCTGAGTGGCAATCTCATGTGAAGGGTTTGTGGTGGAAGTGTGGCTAGACTGACTGGGACTGCAGCATCATCTTACAAAAGTGGGAAACACAATTTGCCAGTATTACCCTCACCAGAGGCCTATAATTTCCTATGATGCACAAATAAGATAAACATTCTGTATTTATGGAATATGGAGCACTTTGTACATGATGGCAGTTAATTTATACTGTGATAACGCTGAGCAGTACACCACCTTTCAGAGCCTTTAGAGCTAACTTGACTCTCCATTGACCAGAAACAGCATCCTGGATCTAAACATACTTGATCTGAGAAAGTCTACGTCCATAATGTACCTTTGTAGCACCCTCTCTGAGATTGTCCAAGGCGGCATGTCCTTTGATTCTTACATTATATCTTTAGGTCCAGAGTCCTCTGTGAAAGAGAGTTTAAGGATTGCCACAGGAGGTCCTGGTCAGATTCCTGTGTGATCCTGTGTTAGATAAGCCACTTACTGGATACCGGAGGCTTGATTCAAAACAGGTGTAGAAGCCCATATTTTTTTCCTTCTGACTTTAAACTTATTTCTAGCTGAATCACCAAAGCACAAATGGGCCTTGGGAGGGCAGCTTGCAGGAGCTTCACCTGCTGAGCCAGTAATTACAGTCTTTAGCATCCAGCCTGCATCCGGAGCATGAGAAGGACAGGCAAACATGGTTTCAGAAGAGACAGTAAGATCTCTGCCACGTGCATCCTGCTGAGAAGTTCAGAAGGATGAAATGTAACAACATGGAGCATTTATTTATTTTTTGGGAAAAGCAGAAATTTCTAAATGATGAACCATTAAATGTTGTCACTCTCAGCGTGATGCAGGGAGCATCAGCTGCAGAGCACAGCCATGTACCATGTGCCATAGATTTTGCTCTTAATTCTTCCTCTGCTTTTTTCCCCCCCTCCACAGCACAGCGAAGCTCAAATCTGCTTGGATTTTCAGCACTATTGCAAAACAATTTTTAAATAGCAGGAGGTCTTGGCAAATCAGAGCTTACCAAATGATCGGCATCTGTTTTCCAGTAGTCTTTGCATGTCTATATGTATAATGTATGTGTTCCTATGCAATCAGCCTCTGCAGCAAGTGACTTTTTCCCAGTGTAGCTATTCTACATTTTTACTACACTGGATGTTTGCCTCTTGCAGTTTCATTCTGCCAGTTCACCCCAAAACACAGAACGAGGAACTTGATCAGGGTAGGATTAGCTGTTTTCAGTGCAGTTTCAGTTTGCTGCTTCCTTTTTTGTGTTTTCTAAGCGAGCTGCACATCAGGGCTGACTGATCGGTTGAATACCTGGCACCTTTTACAATTGCCCTTCATGCTGGGGCCACATCCAGAGCATTTACTTCTACCCCAGGTCAACTCAGCCATTGTATGCAGCAGGCTGGCATCACACAGTGCTTTTGAATGGATGCTGTTTCTCTCCTGCAGGTGCTTGTCCTTGCTTTTGTGTTTCCTTAGCCTGTAATCATGATGCTGCGCAGCCCCATCTGCAGGCTTGTCAGACATCACCTTTTAAATAACTGGTGTACCCTTGAGGCAGGCAGATGCTTGCTGCTTCCAAGCTGCCTTTTGTAAGCCGGCTTAAACAACTAAATTGTGACCAGAGCAGCAAGCAATGTGCTTCAGATGCTGAGCCATGACCCCACTGACAAAATGTCCCCTGGGCTTTGCACTTCTGAATAAAGTTGTAGCCTTTGTTCCCTGGCACGAGCCCTTGTGGTATGGCAGCCCTAATCCTGCACAGCCACCACTGGAAAGATAAGAGGGAAGGAAGAAAGGTCCATCTAAGGTTAAGACATTAGGTCTCACTAGATTTGCAGTGATGAAAGATTTAGCCTTGCAGCCTGTAACTTCATATCCTCTAGCAATTGTCTAGGCAGAAGATAGCTCAATCACATTAAAAACTTGGCCTTTATAAAGCTGTGGAAAAGAAGTCACCGCACAGCCGGGTTGCTACGGTGCAGAAGGCATGAGAAGTGGTTTTGCTTTGCACTGTACATAAAGGCGTCTTAATTTCTGACGTATCAACCCTCTTCCTGCCTCCCTGTGTGCCTCCTCCTCCCCAGTTCCTTTAGGGCACGTTCGTTCGGGTGAAGCAATCAGCCCATGATGAGTGAGAGGTGCCCAGGCGAGGCGTGGGCAGACTGCTGACTGTAAACTAACGCGGTGATGGGCCCACAGGGGTCAAGGTGAGCTGTCCCACCATCACCCAGCACAGCTCCTGTCTCGATAGGGGATTTCCCAGCAGGCTCCAAATAGTAAGTGCAAGCAGCTTGTGAAAAGGAATGTGCAGGAACAGAGAATTGTGTGTTTAAATCAACAACAGCTAAATTCCTGTTACACTGTGTATCGGGTCAAAATATGGAGTGAAAATACTTACAGCTGGTTGCTGTCAAAGGTGAGATTTTTTGCTGTGAGCATTCCATGGTGTGAATCTCACTAGAGTTGCCTTTGCTCAGTGGGAGCAGAACCTAGTTCTCGGGTGCTGGGCTTCAGCCAGGGTGTGTGGGCTGAGTAGAGGGTGGCAGCACACAAACAGGACAAAACCAGCTGCTTCACATCCCCAGGCACATTTCAGGGACAAGAGAAGTAATGGAAGCGTTGGGGTCTGGCACTGGGAGACTTCCAGAGGAGCTGCAGGTAGAGGTGGGACACAGTGCAAGTGTCTGCTCAACGTCCCTTGCAGAAGACCAGCGAGCGTGTCCCTGCCTGGGGGCTACACACCACTGGGGGTGATCTACACAGTTTTACATCAACCAAGTGCAATGGGCTTGCACTAAGATTCTTGGAGAAATAGGCTAAAGGGCTCTAAGGACAAAGAGTGGTCCTTTTTCATACATTTTAGAATAAAAGAAGACTGGAAGAAAGCCATGTTCCAAGAGGGAGTGAGCCCTGTAGTCACAGAGCTATTAACCTTTTGATCAGAGCAGGAGCACTATTAGTATGGACAATAGCAGGCTCATTTGAAAAGGTGGTCATATAATTGATACCGGCTGATGTGATTTAATGGAAAAATAGACGTTTTCTAATGGGCTTGATAGTGCTTTTATGAGGGAGTTGTGCTGGTGAAATAGATTTATAAATTAATATGACTTGCTATCAATATTTGGCTTAAAATGTCATAAAATCCATATCAAATGGACTAAAAGTGGCTAAATGAGAGATTTGGAAGTGTTTTTAGTGTTTGGAAAGCATCAATGAGTAGACATAGGCTGGCTTGGTTTGGGGTCCAGTGTTATTCAAAACTTTCTTAGCAATTAAGAGGAAATATTTAAGAGGCTGTTAAAAAAAAAAAAAAATAAAACCACACTTATTTCATTAGCAAACCCAAACCTGGAGAAAAACTAAATCCATTTGGGTTGAACAAAATTCTTCCTTTGATACAAGATAAAGTATTTTCTTCTGGATAGAAGGCAGGAGAAGCAGGCAGCCCAAAAAAACCCAAAGGTTGAAGCAAAATAAAAGCCAACCAAACCCCCAAAAATTATTTGGAACTTCCAAGTACTTATAAATGACAAAAATTCACTGATGTTGTAGATAACTAGAAAACACCCAAGAGCATGGGAAAATTGGATTAGTTGCATGAAGGAACATGCTGAATGAATATGCTAACATTTACAGAGCACCACCAGCAAGAAACTATGGCAAGAACCCAGAGCTTCTTTGCCTTTAGAAGTTCTTCTTTGCCTTTAGGAGTTCATCTTTGCCTCATCCAAGAGAAGCAGAAAGGTGACTGGATCAGCCTGGAGGTACATTCACTTGAGAATGTTTCTGTGTGAGCTGCGAATTAACCATGTGGCAGAATGGTGAGTCATCTCTCTCCTCAGGGGTGATTTGGGAATAGATGGTCTCTCCTCAAAGGCTGCCTCTGGGGGCTGGTTGTGAGGACCATGGCTGTGGTCACGCCTGAAGTCAGGCGGTGCATTGCAGAGACCTGGGAAAGAATGATTTCCTCAGACTATGCCGTGGGACAGCGTTTCTGGGAATCCCAGCACTGGCTGAGGGACCCTATGGGGACAAGTGTGGCCTCTCCAAGTGTCTTTTAGAGAGGTCAGGACATAGTCAGTGCCCTGAAACAGGAAACATGGCTGCATGCCAGTGTCAGGCAGAGGCACGTGCTGAGCTGATTCACCCAAACTCAGACCCAAATGGTCCTTCCAGGGCTCTCTGCTCCCATCTCATTAGCCGTAATTGAATCAAAGCACGCATGTATGTGTAAAAGATGCAGCCCTTGTTACTGGAAGGAAATCTTACCCCCTAATGGGTGTACTGGTGAAGAAATCAATGGTGGGGGTTTGCACTGGATGGGATTTTGTGCAAAGGGTGCTTGGGGCTAGGATATGGGAGAGGCAAATCAGGGAGTTGAGCACAGTTCCAGGGCCTATCCCCATAGCAAGGCTTGGCATCGAAGCTACTGGTGTGGGCAGACAGGTCACCAGGGCAGCTGCTCAAGCAGGGCTTCTGCAGCCTGGGGGACCAGTAAGCTGTTGTCCCAAAGTGGGGTTGTTTATCTGGTGTGCAGACTTTCTTAAAGCACATCATTGCCACCCTGCATGGTGCTTGTCAGGGACATGGAAGCTGCTCCAGTTCCTCACCAATGCCGTTTGCAGAGCAGACCAGGGGCCAGACCTGTATTGGAGTGGGGATGTCCGTGAGAAAGATGAGCAGTGCTCTGCCCAGTGTCCCTTTGTGCACCTGGGCTATTTGCTAGCCCAGTCCCAAGGTGCCTGGCTGGCTTTGTGAGACATGAAGAGGAACAAGAGTGGGCCACTGTTAGCCTCTGCAAGGTGGACTGGGGAGGGCTGCACATCCTCACAGCTCCCATGTCATGCGCTTCTACATTTCCAGTGACGCATAGCAGCCATCTTCCTTGCACGCTTGCGCATCCCACAGCTTGGCTGCTCTGAGACGGGAAGGGAGGAGAGCCCCACGCTGTCAGGAGGGCAACAGCCTGTAGTAGCTTGGCTCTGGGCAATGACCACCAAAGCAGCGTTCCCTGTGCTCCCTGCCTCCTCCCACGGCCTGCCGCTCAGCTACAGCTGAGCCAAGGGACATATCCCACACACACTGGTGTACAGGGGTGAGCACGCCTGTGTGATTTTTTTTCCCTAGCAGTGACGGTGGGAGGGAAAGCTCCGTTTCATAATCTTCTCTCTAGCTGCTTGGGAAGGCAGGGCAGGAGATGCAGCAGGGATGAGTGGGTGGGGAACGAGGGATGCCACAGTGGGAACTGCAGACATTTACTATCGTGCTGTCTCCTGTGAGCCCCTGGGTGCCTTCAAAGCACCACCTGGCCAAGAGATGTATTGGCTATGGAGTCCCCAGCCTTGCACCCCCAACCCATCTTCACTGCTGATTTCTTCACGCTGCAGGAGAAGTAAGACAGAGGTGACATGACAGGTATCAAAAGTGACATGAGCTGCCACTTCCTGGACTGGCAGGGAGGAGAAGATTTTGGTGTTGAGTAGAGTACAGTCTGTGCCCTGGGAGAAGAGGCTTGATTATGAAGGGTAAGAGATGGAAGGGAATACTTCTGACTGGAGAGCAGCTGGAGCAGCTAAGAGGATATTAAACTGCAACAGCTGGGAAACACAGCTTGGAGGAGAAACCGTACGCTAACCCAAACTCCTCACATGGGGCCAGACTGAACCAGACTCTGTTAATGAACTGGAAAAATGGAAATGTCAACAGTTCTAGAAGTCTGCATATCCAGTCCAGGCACTGTGGTCTTAATTGCAAAGGCCTTTTGTCTAGCTGTTGTAATAGCAGTGTTAGAAATTTCTTATTACAGCCTGCTCACACAGAAGTTGGAAAATGCAGAACATGACTCGATGTTGACACCAGCATTCAAGTGTCATTAGAGTCATGCAGTGAACGTGCTTACAATCCACAGAGAAGTGTGACATTCCTAAATCTGGTTACACGCCAATTTGCAGAGAAATTGTAGAATTTCTCTGTTCTGTACATAGGTCCCCTGCCCCAGCAAGCAGCCTTTGGGACTTTCCTGAGCTGGGAGGTCAGGTTCTGATTTCCAGGATTAGGGCCAGGGTTAGAGCTTGCAGCCACGTTGACTATGTCGGCCAGCTGAGCTCTTGAATTGCTTCAATGGACATACTACAGTTGCATGTGAACAGCAGTAACATTGCACAAGCTTGAGATTAAATTAATTAAATTCAATATTTAATATTTAATTATTTGGTTTTTCCCATTGGCCATATTCTGCCCTTTGGCTTCTCTCCTCCCCTTCCCAGAGGGCATCAGGGAGCTTTGGCACCAACTCTGCCAGTGCTCAGTCACTTCCTACAGATCCACTTAAGTGCTGTCTGCTCACCAACACTAAAAACACAAGGGGATTCACTCAGTTAAAGTTTTACGCTGCCCTGCACTGGAGCTGATTTTTACTCCAAACAGTGCAGGACTTGCAATCTTGTTGCCTTGGATTTGACAACAGATTAGTCACATTCGCACAGAAGCATTTTAAAGTTCATTGGAGCATTGCCTTTCAGCACAGTTAATGATCTGAGAGGACGCAGTATGCCAAGACAGGTAAACTAGTCTAGGATTTGGGTTGTCTGTGCTGCTGGCTGTAGGCTGTAGGGACACAGGAGTGAAAAGCTCTGTAGGTCGTGGGCAAAGTAAATGTTTCTGGGGAGAGGGAGCGCAGCAGTGGGTAGCGTGGGCAGACAGCCTGCTGCTGAACTGAAGCTTCTTTATTTCACAGCAGGAGCAAGACTGAAGCGCAGTAGACCATATGCATGTCCGTCTGCCCAAAGTTTCCCCTCCTGTATAATGATGGTACAGGCTGTGCTGAGCTGCAACTCAATAGATACTAGCCAATTTCCTCTCTTCAGAGGGACAGCCGCCTTCTGCACCCTCCGAGGTCTGAGGACGAGTGCTTTAGCTGGAGTCATTCTGCTCTATCATGGGACTACAGCAGAGCCAGGCAGTGCAGTCGCCACCAAAGATCCCTGCAGCCAGGTGTTTATGGTTTCATCCTTTAGCACAGAGCATCTTCAACACTGCCACAAAGCTCTCTCCGGGCAGGCACACTTCTGCCTATTGTTTTAATTAACCGTCTTCCGTTAGGGATTCAGGTACATCTGAGTCCCAAGGACTGGCTATTGATTAACAGCAAATGCAAAATGCAAAGTAAGGTATTAGAGTGATACCCATGTGTCTAAGGCAGCTGTATGGTCAACCTCCTGTCTTTTCTTTCTCCTGCATGTGTACATAAGCTGTCCCTGAATACATGTGTGCCAGGACACCCACATTTTGTATTCCAATAGTGATATGCCCCTCAGAGCTTTTTTTTCAGCCTCACCAAAGGCTGAAAAGAAAAAAAATGCCTCTAGAACAAAACAGGACAGCCTCATCTGCCTGCATAGTCCCCTGGTGAATTTACATTCTTCTTTCCTTAGAGCTCTGGTTTCTGCATTTGTTGGGATTATGGGAACATTTTGTGTTTAAAATTCTCATCCCTTGTTTTCCCCAAGTTGCTTTAAATAGAAGGGGAAAATGAACAGAGGAACCAGCAACGCTCATCTCACTTCTCAGAATTGATTTTCTGACCCTTTTTACTGTCTGTGCCCCTTTGAAAATCTCCTCCAGCTTTTATCTGCACTGCTCCACCTTTTGTAATAGAGGAAAGCCCCTGAAGCTTTTTCCACCCTTCTAAAAGAATCAGCCGCTGCAGCCAGACACCGAGCTTCATTTCTGGTAAGGTTTCCAGTCCCACTCCCTCCTTTGTCTTGGATTATACGTCACCCTCTTCCTCTTGGGTGGGCAAAAAGGGGACGGGTGCTGCCGCTGTGCTGACTCCTGACTGGGTCCCCCAGTGCTGCTGGGCTGTCTGGGCTAGGCTATAAAACAGAGCCAAGGCAGCGCAGCTGGCTCAGAGACGAGACTGAATTCTGCAGACAGTGAAGGACCCGCACGCAGCCTCTGCCGCCTCCTGGGTTGTTGTTTTTCCTGGAATACAGAACCGACCTCGGAAGCAAGATGTGCAAGGGACTCGCTGCACTGCCAGCCACTTGCTTAAAAAGGTACTGTTTATTTCTCAGCATCTGTTAATGGTCTTGTTAGTCTGGAGAAGCACTGAAGTATTGCACTTTGTGTCTGATGCAGAAGTGACAGATTTGGCTCTGATGCTTTTGTAAGATTAGATACGAATGATTCTTTACAAGCTTTTTTTGGTTTTTTTCTGTTAATCAGAAGCAGGATTGCATAAAGGTTTTGTATTGAGCTGTGGGAACTTTAAACTCATCCTTCCCATCAGCAAAACAAGCAGCTCTTCCTATTTTGGTATTTCTGTCATCTGCTTCTGTTGCAAGCTTTACACCTCTTTCCTCCTTTGAGTCGTTTCTCTGCTGAATTTTCTTTTCTTGGTTTTTTGAGGAGGAGCAAGGCAGGCAGTTTATAAAAAAAATTCCACAAAACGCATCCCAAATGCAGAAACCCAGCCTGGCAGGACCAGAGCCTCGGCCACCAGCAGGCAGGGCAGGGAGGTGGGCCAGCCCAGGGCACCGCAGATCGGGATGCGGCACCAGCCAGTGTGGGGTCAGCCTGTGTCCCCCAGGTGTGCACTGGTGGTGACGGACCAGGTCAGGCTGTACCCCCAGAGCACAGCACTATGGGGATAGTGTGGGGCTGGGCATACCCACATTGTGTGGTGCCAGTTAGGATGGGCTGAGCTGTTCCCCTGCCGTGGGTGCAGGATCGGTCTGCACCTTGGTGAGCAGTACTGGCCAGGCATCCCAGAGAAGGCAAAGTGGAGCCTGTACCTGCTCCAAGCATGTACAACATGAGGCATCATGGCCTGCCCCACAACCCAGCACGAGGGGACCTCTATGCCTGTGAGGGGGTCATGAGCCCTCCTGGAGGGGTATTACTCCTTTTCAGGTGCTATGGGGCCTGCAGACCCCCAGCAGGGTGGCCGGGGTCCCCAGAAGGGCACCAGACCCACAAAACTCCCTGCTCATCCAGCCCATGCAAATTGCAAGGCTCTCTGATGGCACAGTGCTACCTTTCTGACTGCACTCCTGAGGCTGCTTCTCAGTGGCTGGGCAATGGGGAGGATTGGGAAGACACAAATGAAGACTCAGACTGTTCCCATCTGGGAGAAAAAGCTCCCTACTCATGGTGGATTTGAAAACAAGGGCTGAAAATGTAAGGGAAAAGTATTGACACCTTCCCTCTAGTACGCAGCAACATTTGACAAGTTTAAAAAAAAGAGGACATTTGAAAAATGCAAATTAAAAAAACGTTCACATATTTACATACTTTAACTATCTCTGACCAGGGTTCTAAGAAAATCCCTCTGTAAGGGAAAGCTGCAGGACTTGCTGCAAGCAGCACCATCTTGGTTCCTCCTGCTGCTGCCTTCCTGCAGACCTGAGCGGTCTCCTTCTTTCAGGGACAGGTAGCATGGCAGCACCAGGCAGTCCCAGGCTGGCAGTGCAGAGCAGCTGTGTTTTCCTGGGCAGGGCCTGAATGATGGCCCGGGTCACACACACCCCGCTCTGATGAAGCTGTAAGTTTCCTTTGCTCTCACCCCAGTACTGGCATTGTTAAGGAAACATTTATGAGCACAAGCAAGCAGGGAGATAAGATATGGCTGGGACCACTGACAGGGTGCTGTGGCTGGAGCAAAGAGCAGTGCTGGGAGGCTGAGCAGCTACTGGAGCTCAGCCCTGCAGCACAACCTCTTGCTCTTTTCCAGGATCTAATCTGAGGAGCAGGAGAAGAATTTCCTATTGCTGCACCCTGTAGCAGGCCAGGGTATGCGCCCCTGAGCAAGCAGGATGGATTTACCTGCCCCCTTGTTCTTAAACTGGAAGGAAATCCAGAGAGATGATGAGGCTAATACCAGGTGCATGTCTAGATGCTGCCATCAGGCAATGATTGTCTTGATCATGCTGTAAAGCAGAACAAAATTAAGCATGCATCCTCATAGGAGCCCTCCGTGGAGCAAGGGAGTAGCTTGCAGTCAGTGTGGCCTGGTTGTGGTAAAGCTCCTGGCTCCTACCCTGATCTCACCACCCAGTCCTGCTCCTATCCTTTTGCTTCCTCCCTCCCCCTGTGTCATGGGCAGCTGCTTGGTTGGGTGGCCTGGCACGGCCCCACTGTTTCTGAAGCTGGGTGATGAAGAAGGGAGATGGCAAGAGCTGCAGGAAAGGATTAGTAAGTATGTAAGAACTGGACAGTGGTAGCTGGGCAAGTCAGCTCAGGGAGAAGTGACAAATTTACTGCATGGTGATGCCTTTCTGTCACAATATTTTAACTGTAAACAATCAGTAGGAAAACAGCAGCCCTTTGACAGCCCTCCCTGCAGGGTGATGACCTTCTCAGCCAGAAAATGGTGGTGTTGAATGTGAAAAATTACTTACTTGACTTTGTTGTACTTGTCTAGCCACAGAAATGTACATTATGTGAGGAGTGGAAAGTCAGCACTGGAGTCACTAGCTGTCACCTGCATTTATGTCACTGAGTAATGCTGAAGGAGCTTATTGGGGGTGAGGAATCTGCAGAGAGAGTTGTAACGCATTATCTTCACCTTGTTCTTGAACTGTTTCTTTCAGTGCCAAAGACATGAAGCACCGGCTGGGCTTCTTGCTGCAGAAGTCAGACTCCTGTGACTACAGCTCTTCTCAGAGCAAGAAGGAGAAAATATCTTCAAGCCAAAGGTAAGAGCAGATGCTGCCATGTAGTTAAGCCCAGATTGCCTGTAACATGCTGTTTACTGCTTCACTGAACGTTAGTGTTTCTGCTGCTACCATTTTGCAGTACCTCCTAAACATCTGTGTGTTTGGATCTAGTGTAGCAATAGTCCTCAGGTATGGATAGTACCTTTCCAGGAAGAACATTGTACTAGAGGTGCCATTCTGCCAGTGTTTCTGGGATTCAGTATGTTTGTGCATGTGGAAAGACATGTGCAGTCTCCTGCACAGGGGAATAATGCCATCACAAGGCTCAGTGTGACTTGACACATTGCAGTATCAGCAACACTGGCTGTTTGAGCTGGGTTTGTGCAGTGGTCTGCACAGCTGCACAGACATACTGGCACTAAAAACAGAGAGAGACCAGCCTGTCAAGGTATCACTGCTTTCGCTGAGGTACAAGTAGATTATATCCTTTCCAAGAAGGACTCCAAAGGCACCTGGAATAGATCAGCTGTAGAATGTTCTGTTACAGTAGGGGGAATGAACACAGGATGTGCAAGCATGGTGTCTAGTTCCCATGTTCCTCTCTTTTCCATATAGCTACTGTTCCCCTGAAAGGTTACAGAAGTCAGCCCTTCAGAGTTTACTGATACAACCTGTACAAATCATCCTAGGTCCATTTCTCGCCCTGTGAGAGAAGCCAGTCATAAAATAAGCACAAAGTTCCCTACAATTTTTCTAGGAAAATTCCTATCAAACTGATGGCTGGTGATAAGTATTGCAAATCAGAATTACTGTACATTAGATCTGGGATTGCCCAGGGCTCTCTGTAAACTGGGCAGATATTTCCTTCTTGAACTCTTGTGTATATTTTACAACAATCAGGGAAAGAGATCTTCTAATGAGGCTGAGCAAAAAACTCAATTTATCCTTTTTGTACTCCCCTTAAATCTCCCTCATGTTTCTCCCTTTGTCTCCTTTTAGGGTTAGCCAAGAGGAAGTCAGAAAGTGGGCAGACTCTTTGGAAAACCTGATCCATCATGACAGTAAGTAAAGAGATCCCTTCTGCTGGAGATACTGAGGGTGCTGCCTGCAGAGTGTGGGAGCTGAGCAGCTCCTGAAGGGGGCAGGGGACATTTTTCTTGTGTCTTCTAGCAGCACACAGCAGCTCCTTTGGCCACACAGGCCACTGGGAGGGGTCGTGAAGGATGCTCTTGGTCACATCCAAGGGAAAATACCAAGATGTCATAAGTGGGGTTTTGGCATACGACTGAGCTGTCCCTTTTGTGAGAGGAACTGGTTTAGCCCCTGTACAAAGACGGAACAATGCTGCAACACACAGTTAACAGCAGGTTAAACGAGAACCAAAAACTGGGGAAACTGCTTGCAGCTGAGCCCATGGGAGACTTTGGTCTTCCTGTCAGTTCCAGGCTACACTGATGTCCTTGAGGTTTCCTTTGCACCGTTCCCATGGCTTGAGACTGCAGCGTGTGTTGGCTGTCTCCTCCGGGCCTCCTGGGAACACACAAGTTGCTTGTGTTCTCCTGGCTGAGCCACTGAAGGTCACAGTGGGGGAGCAGGCAGCTGAGGACCCACGTGTGACATTCCCATGGGGCCTCTCTGAATTCCAGCCCCCCTCAGCATGCATGAGTGACTGCTGTCTCCAGGGGAGATGCTCATTCAGCTCTGAGAAGGAGAATGCACAATTGTTGTTTGCTGCAGGTTCATGGGTATGACTGTCCGGGACCCAATATTCTTACCTGATCTGGTTTTGTTCTAAAAAATCTGTAGGAGGTCTGGCTGCTTTCCGTGCTTTTCTCAAATCTGAGTACAGCGAGGAAAACATTGAGTTCTGGGTCAGTTGTGAGGACTACAAGAAAACCAAGTCACCAACCAAGCTCAGCCCCAAGGCCAGAAAGATCTATGATGAGTTCATCTCCGTGCAGGCAACAAAAGAGGTATGTGCATAGAACATTTCTTGAGCAAAGGTAGCGTCCTAAATCCCGAACCAGGCTGGTAGCACAGGGAAGCAGAGATCTGGTAGTTTCAGAAGAGTTGAAAAATTATGCTTCTCTGTTAGTTAGCAAGCAAATGGTGTCATTTTTACTGCTTTCATATTAAACTTGGATAGAGAGCAAGTGGGTGTAGTTACAACCACGTGGCCATCCCATGTGCACACTCAAATGGGAGAAGCCCAAGAAGACTATGATTCCCAGTGTTCCAGCTGCTCCCCTGCAGTTGTTTGAGTTTCCCAGAGGGATACATGTCAGTCTCCCCTGACAGTTTGCCTGGCAGCAGAGATGCAATGATATCCAGCTGCCAGTTTCTGCCAAGGCCACAGGATGTCCAACGGTGATTTCAGACCACTGCCCATCAAGGACAGCGTGAACATGCCTGGTGAAGAGATGCTTTGATTTTCCTTTACCTGTGCTAGGCACTTCTGGGACAGATTCTACTTACTCTTTCCATTTGGCCCACAGGTGAACTTGGATTCATGCACACGGGAGAAGACGAGCCATAATATTCTGGAGCCTACACTGTCCTGCTTTGATGAGGCTCAGAGAAAAATATTCACCCTCATGGAAAAGGATTCTTACCGCCGTTTCCTCAAGTCCTCCTACTACCTGGACTTGGTCAGCCCACCTGGTACCGGCTGCAGGCCCGAAAACTGCAAGAGAAGCCACACTCACACTTTAGACTGTAACTCTAACATCATCTCTCAGTGTGCCTGAACCTGCAGCAAGGCAGGAGCAAGCTGGGCTCTTGCAAAAATATATGGCAGCAAAAGCATTCATTGGCATGAAGCAACAGAGCTGTCTCCAATAGCTGTCTAATGTCCCAGTTGTATCCCATGTCATGCAACAGCCAGCATCTGTAACCCAAGCCAGGCTCAGTTTGTGTCGCAAACCCTCCTCTGATTTCATCAGCGTAGGAGCCCTGGGGTCTGTCTGACATGAAAGGTGGGGGCAACCATTGTGTGCCCGCTGTGTTTCTGGTGAGCCCCACAAGCCCAGGAGGGCAGTGCGGGAGCACGTGCTCAGACCCAGCACTACCCACTGAGGGACCAGACTTGCAACGTTGCAGTGTGACACCTCACAAGGAGCAGGGGAAAGAGGAGCCGAGGGAAGCTTCGGGGACTGTGATCTCCCCTTTCTAATCAGCAAAAGCTTTGATGAATAGGACTTGCTCTGGTCCTTAGCTGTTCATATAAGCTCCCAAATATCTAGGCTTTCGGTAGTATTTTCTCAGAACTCGGGCTATGCTGCATTATAGTAATCAGGCATAGGAAGAGCTCCTGCTCTTTCTTGAAGGGAGACCAAAACTTTTCAGATAAACAGCCTCCCTCAACTACCACAGACACAGTTGAAGGGAAGTTCTTCCTTCTGGCTACTTCTCCCTCTGCAGCATCTAGTTTATGCCACCCAAGGATTTTTCCTGGGTCCGTACAGAGCTGTTATTTTGTGGGAGGTTCATTATTTCATATATTATTAATGCTCCCAGATTTAATACTGTAGCTGAGTAGAACAGAAACATGTTCCTTCTCTCCCATACTGCCAGGTGTGTATTACTAACTGGGAGTGCCATCTGAATGCAGTTTTGCCTGCCCTGGCTTGTTTGGAGCAGTTTGTGGTGCTCCCCAACAGCTGGGGAGCAAAGACCCTGCCTGGGAGTACTTTAAAATGCATTTTTATTTTTAATGTTATTTATGTGAGTTTATAATATCCAGTAGTGGCTTGACTCACTTTTTTCCTGAAGATGGTAGGAGGAATGTGTCAGTCTTATTACTGCTCCTGGGCTTTGCCAGAAGGCATTTTACTTTTTGTAATTACTGGGGGCTTTGGGACTGACACTGACCTGCTGTTGGAGGCACAAGGACTAGGTGTAGGGCTTGCTGTCTTGGACTGCAGTACTGGTTATCACCAGGCAGCAGCTGAGACTGCCTGCTCTGAGGAGTCCAGTGGCTGTCGGTGACAGTCTCCCCCACCCCTTGGTCTCTCCTTAGTTGGATATTGCTGCTCTGACAACCGTGTATTCCTCGCTCTGCATCCCAGTCCAGACAACAGTTCTCACACCGGGGTTTTGATGTGGCAGGAGGGGGCCGTGGTTCTCCAGTAGGCATGTCCAGGCCCACAGAGGCCTGTCATCTGTTTTGGCATTTGCTTTATTTTGTATTTATTAGATTGTACTGACACATACCACCTCTGCATGTTCAGCTAGGAGATGGAGAGGCTTGCTAAAGCTCTGAATATAGCCAAGCATGTGGCTATCTTTTATTTTCCCCCGGTACTGGGAACTCTTGATAACTATTGCAAAAACTGTATTGATACTTAAATAATGATGAATACCTTCTAAATAAAAATGTTTGATTTAGTCCCTTCTAAAATGCCATTGTTTGAACCAAAGAAAATGTATGGGGATGCAATTCATTGGCCATGGTTACTGTAAAATGTCATTTTACAAATGGTTGTTTTGAACTACGGAAAGATGAAACAGGCATGATATCCTTCAGGTACCCTTGGCACCATGAACCTGGGTAATGCTGAGTTTTTTGGGGTCCATGCTGTGCCCGATAGTGAGCTCAGCACAGAGATTACCCGTCCTTGCCAAGGGGCTGGGGTGAGCATGAGGCCCTTGTGACAGCCTCAGAGAGGGGAACCTAGAGGAGCACCTCCTCACTGCAAACATTTTCCCACCCAGAGCTCCAGAGGGGAACACGTTTTAGCTCAGGGCTCAACCTGTCCCTGGGCCCAAACCCTGCAAATACAGAGCTGCCATACGAAGGCGGGGTGGCTGGGGATGAGAAGGGCCAGCTCTTTCTCAGCCCCTGCCACTGCAGTTGCTGCTGGTGGTGAGCCGCGGTTGCTGCTGCCAGCAGAGCCCGAGACAGCACATAAGCTGTGGGGCTGGGGGTGTCCATGCTGTGCTGGTGCTGGGGAGCTTCCTCTGGACCAGCCTCCTGGGAAGATAGTTCTATTTTCTTTTCAGTTTCCTGAGAAACTACTACATCAGTTGCAGCCGAAAGAAGTTCTCGGAGCCCTTTTGTCTTGCCAGGGCTTTTGGGCATAAGTTTTGGGAGTGCTTGTAGAGGGTAAGGAAACGCCATACCGTCAGTGCAAAGAGACAAAATCAACAGTCCATCGAGATAGTAGCAGAAATACATGTTTATGTGTGGATTACTGAGTGGTACAAGAGTATGGGTTAACACAACCTGTTCCTCAGTGCACTCTGGCTCCCCATGTCTTCCCCGTGTGAAGCTCTCTAGTGGAAATCACACAGAGAACATCAGATTGAAAACCTGCTGCTCACAGGTGTGGGGACCTGATCCCCATTCCTGACCTTGCTCCAGCCCTTGGCCACAGCACTTGGCACCCTCCAGGGAGTGACCAAGGACCAGAAGGAGCCTGGTTGAGCCCTGGCCACGCTCAGCCCCTTGTGGGCCACAGCCAGCTCGTGCCACTGCCTCGCAGGCTTTGGCAGTCCCCAAGGCTGGGATGTGCAGCACCTGCAGAGCCCTTCCTCAACATGCTGGGGAGAGCTGCGTGATCCACACCACGTCTGTTGAGGCATGAGGGTCCAGGTCACTGAAGTAATGAGAAAACACACCATAAACCATCCCCTAGTGTTAGTCCGAGGAATGCGGCTGCAGGGAGCCCTTCTCTGCCATGTCCCCGTGGTGGGGAGCAGCCACCAAGGAGGTGGAGGCAGTACTTGGTGCCCGGGGACCCCTGCTGCAGCATGGGGTTGCCTTGCCCCATGGCAGGGGTTGCAGTCCTCTCAGAGAGCACAAGACCTGTCTCCTGCACTGGTTCGGGTGCTAGGACATGCCAGGGCTGTGGGTACCAAGTGGCCACAGGCACAGGGTGTTTTCAGAGGATGTTTTGGAAGATGCACCTTCAGGTTCACTTGGTCAAGATTTCCCTCAACGGGGTCTGGGACCACACTAAACCTACACACGCTCATCTCTGTGACAGACCCTGAGCATGATATCCAGAAACTCTGCTTTTGGACTCACTGAGGATTCAGATGCCCACATTAGGAGTATGGTATATATATGTATATATGTATATGTGTATACTTATATATGACCATAGGGATACAGATGTACAATGTTGTGTGTATAGCACTCATACATATGGCAAATATCATGAGAGCAAGAGTGATAAAATACATGACTTATTTCCTACCAGAAATATGATGGTTGGTATGAGTCTGGGGCTGTGGAAAGCTCAGCTGTGGGGTGTGTACAGGCATTGCCACATTTCTGGGGTGAGCCTGCCTAATTAGCCAAATGATCCTTCTACAAAAACGCAACTTCCCAAGAGCTCCAAAATGCTTCAGGGGCCACATTTCATGGCCATCTGGTAGCCCACTGGCACAAATCACCCCCTAAACCAGGCTTCCAGCATTTTAGCAGAAATCATGCTGGGGAGGGATTTCCAATGGAGCCCTTTCACCTCTCCTGAATCCAGCCTCCACCATTCTTTTCAGCACATACATACCCAGACACCTTCTCCCTGCCCCACACATCGCTGTTGCAGCCAGTAACATCTCTGGTTTTGATGGCACATTGCAAGCCAGCCTCCAGCAGCATCCCAGCATTGGCATTTCACTGTGAATCATGTGAGAGTATCTGGAAATAGCTGCCAAAGGATTAAGTATAAATGAAAGATCTGGGTCTTTCTGCAGGGAAGCCTGTCTGGGTTTGCGTTTCTATGAGTCACACCATGAACAGGGAGCTTGAACATGCTGAACCCCAGTAATCTTGACACCAGTTTATGGAGATGTGGAGACGTCAGGAGGGTGTGGGGAGCACACACAGGCAGAGGTGGTGGGAGCAGTCGGCAGCAGAAGGGTTGGCCAAGCCCCTGCCTCCACTCCCAGCCCTGCTTCTCCATCCCCCTTGTCACCCACCAGCTTTGGCCAGTGGCTGCTGCCGAGGGGATCACATTCCCTTTACATGGTACTGCTTGTGGGCTCTTTTGTGGCTCTTTGGAGTTGTCCAAGCCAGCCCCCGCAAACACTCCAGGAGAATGCTGTGCGAGCATCACCCCCTGCCACTCCAGCACCAACTTTCCCAGGCCATGGGCTCCACAGGAAAAAAAACAAAGTCACATTTGCAGTGGCCTCCATCCTTCCTCTGCCTCCCCATCCCTGCCTGGAAAATGCAGCCCACTTTCTGCAGCTCGAGATGTACTTTTCTTCATCACCATAGTGACAACGTGTAAATATTTGGGGCTGGTGGGGTTCTGATCAGATTTTGAAAGTCTTGCAGAGCTGGCAAATCTGTTGTTTATGTTACTGCATTTTGCATGGAGTCTCATGACTTGCAGTTGAGGGGATGAGGGTGGCTGGTCCGAGCTGCCTGCTGGGAGCACTGTTGCTTGGAATTTTGCTGGTATCTATCAGGTTGCTGGCGGGGCAGGTCGATCCCCACAGCAAGGTCATTGCGAGCCACAGCCCTACGGGTGCTGCAACAGGAAACCATCACAGGGGTGAAAAATCCAGGCCCCACAGAGCAGGGGTTCATCCTACTTGCCCCGAGGCTGAAATGAGACCCCAGCTACCTTTCACATACGCCCTTGCCCCATCCTCAGATGTGATTTCTTCTGGTAGCAAACACTAGGCTGGCTTTGGATGATTTGAAAAGAGCTGGGCTTTTTAAGATACAGCCTTATGGAAACACATGTCCTGGGCAGGCAGGAGGAGACAAGGAGAGAGAGATGCAGGCTACACAAACTCAGCAGAGTTTGCCGTCTGTTCAAGAAGGCAGGGGTTTATTTTTTCTATCTCCATTGATGGTTTTGTGTTTGGGTTCTGGGTTGCTTGGATTTCTTTTAATTGGATCTGAACAGTTGCAATTAGCAGCATTTTTTCCCCCTAGCATGATTTTCCTCCCTCCCCTAATCAGTGCCCCTTGATTGGGTTTATGCAGAAGGATCGCTTTGGCGTGCCTACTGCAGAGAGAAACAACTGGAGCGTGAAAACACGGCAGCAACACCCCCGAAGCTGCAATCCAAGCACACCACCAGCCACCAGCATTGCTCAGGGCTGCGCGTAGGCTCTGGGGACACGGGCAGAGGCTGCAGGCAGGCTGTGAGCTCGGGACGTCATGCAAGGGGTTGGAGTACGCGAGAGGTCTGGGTTGCTAAACAGTCCCGGTGTTTTGAACTAACAGATCTTGGTTTATCCTCTTTACTGTCTTTAGTGTGAAGCAAACAGGCTGTCTCATGGGTAGCTCCAGGTGGAGTCACTGGGGAAGCTGTGCTGCCCACCCCTCGTGCCAGCCAGCTGCACCCTGTGGCACATGGCCATGCAGCTCCCGGCTCTGCTGTACAGCCCTCACTGCCAGCCCTGCCCTGCCACCATCCCCACTGAGCAGCCGTCACTGCCGTACAGCCATCCCTGTGTCTGCTGATGGGCTGCTGTCTGAAGACAAGGTGACACCAATTGCACAGTGGATATGACCCACCCTGCACCCTGGGACTGTAGGTGGGAGCACCTGGGGCTGGGAGCACCTGGTGGGTACCCTCTGCAGCCTCCGCAACACGCCAGGAGGGAGCGAGCCTGGGCCAAACCAGCTATATGGGCAAAACTGGGAGAAAAATGGTCATATCCTAAGAAACTCTAAGCCCCACAGTGCCAGGGATGCACCAGCTGCCCAAATGACTTCTAGTCACTGCAGGGCTGGGGCTAGAAGGGGGGTCCCAAACCCAGGGAGGATCACCAGGGATTTCTGCTTATTGCTCTTTTGTGGGAGAGGAAAGAGACTGTAAGAGAGGAAACACCGGGCCATCTGACAGTCCAAAGCATGGAGGGAGATGTTTAGCAACGTTCCTGGGTGCTCTTTTAGGGTGGTATCAAGAAAGCAAAGCGGCTGCAGGAGAAGGGACAGGTGTTAAGACAGAAGCAGTGGGACCACCCACGGGGAATGCCTCGCACAGCCCTGCCGCATTGCTACTTGATTAACTCCTGATAGAACTCCGACCGCACAAATCTGGGCAGGGAGTCTTTCTCCATCAGGGCAAAGATCCTCTTCTGGGCCATGTCAAAGCTGGTTGGTGATGGTTCCACCAGGTTCTTCATGGTCACAGCCTTGGTGAAGTGGTCGATGTTCACCTGTGATGGGAGTGTAAAAGGGATGGGGACCCTGCCTTTGCGAGGGGTGGGTTATTGCATCTCCCCTTGCTTGCTCTGTCCCACCAACAACTATGTGAATGTTATGGGGAGGGACTGAAGCAGGTTCATTTATCTGGGAGAATTATTGGTAGTAAATCTGTAATCCTGAAGCAAAGGTAACTCTGGGGAGAGGGCTACCATAGATTGTTATCCCTTATGATAACTGTAAACCCTCTGTGGGGAGAAGGGGATGGGCATGTGCTGGAGGTACCTGTGGCATGAGGCAGCCCAGCAGAGGCTGAGCATGTGAACAGGGGCTGCGAAGGGTGAGAGAGCAGCCCGTGGGGATGGGGCTGCTCCTCACTGAGAGTACAGCCCTCTGAGCTGCTCAGCCATGGTATGGGGGGCCCTGCAGCCATTGCTGTCCTTTGGGATGGAGGCCACCTGGGCAGCAGCCTCATGACTCCTGGCACCATCTCTTGCCCACAGCCACTGACCTCTTTGGGTGCCTCAGTCTGGATGAACTCCTCATAGATCTTCTTGGCCTTCTCTGCCATCTTCACAGGGGACTTGGTTTTTTTGTAGTCCTCGCAGGCCACCCAAAACTCAGCATTCTCCTCGCTGAACTCGGAGCGCAGGAAGCTGCAGAAGCTGGCAAGCCCGTCTGCAGGGGGAATGGGCACTTGCTGAGTGCTGGTCATCTGGGGAGGAAGCCAAGCTCTCTCTGAGCACTGGTAAGGGAGACATATGCGACTGGGGGATGTGAACTTACAGGGGTTTTGCAGGAGCTTCTCCAGGGAATCACGCCACTGCAGAGCCTCCTCTGGTGATGGCCTGAGGGGAGTAAAGAAAGCCTGGGTAGTCCATGCTCATCCCACAGCCCTGGTCTGGGCTCTGGGTTTTTAAATAACCTCTTTTGAAATGGAGAGGGGAAAATGGAGTAATGAGCTGCGGAGACTGTTGTAGAGCGGGGACAATGGTCAAGCTGCATGGCAGCGTGAGTACCACCCTCCCGAGGAGACCTGAGTGCCGGGGGAGGCGAGGACTGGGTATTTCCCCCATATTTTGTGTAGAGACGTAGCTGAACTGCAAAGTGAGTCCCCTCTGCAGCCACGGGTCCCCTGCTTGCAGAGCGGGGGCTCGGCAAGCAGCTGGGAAGCATCCCTATGTTTTTCCGCTGGGATAGGGAAGGCTGGTCCCTGCCTGGGAGAGGCGGCGGGGGCCGGATCCCNCCCCCCCCCCCCCCCAGTCCCACAGCCCGCCTGCCCCATTCCCACGCCCCGCGGTGGGGCAGGACGCCAGCCCCGGCTCCCTCCCTCGTGAAAATCTTCCATGTTTTTCATGTGTGTGATTTGTCCCTTTTGTTTCCTTCCCTCTTTGAAT